>JASANG010000904.1:0-160779 GCA_030248215.1 Enoplolaimus lenunculus | reverse complement strand
AACATTGGCCAAAAATATTAAGGTTCCAACAACATTGCAATTATTAAATTACAATCAGTCGCTCGCTTTCTTTTCGAGTTTTGCTTCGACTATAAATTGAAATATAGCTGTGGCCCCGATTTTAGATCGGAAACTTCTACGTCTCGTGATGACAGAGGTTGGAATAACAATTTAATTGCACATGATTCAAACCATAAACGAATTGGAACAATAACGGAAGCGATAACGATCGAAATAACGGAAAACTAAATATTGGAGTATAAAAGTTTCAAAGATGTTTTATTTTTCAGTCAACATCACTGAAACATGCAAATATTTCGCTAGCGTTTTCAAATTTTAAGTGAAAAAAAGCACTGAAAATTTTTAAAACTTTGGATGAATGTCGTAATTTTGATTTCATTTCGAACATCAGCAGCATTGCAGTTTATATATATCTGTAATGAAAAATTGCCAGTTATATATGTGATTTACGACTAATTTTGAGTGTAAAAATAAACCGAAAATTTCGTGTATTTTCTTCAAATAACGCAAATAGGTACCGATTTTGCAAGAATGGAAAATGGATATCCAAACGACCATGTGATACCATAAAGCCAGTTACACCGCGGTTACTTTGACACAAAAATCATAAAAATTGTGATCAAGAATGTACCAACAGGGGTTGCGTTTTGGTCGACCTACTTATTCAGGGAGGGGGTAGTTGACCATGTAAAACGTACCTATGGTTTTAAAGGTACAAGGAAGAAAGTTTTCAATATCGGAACATTTCAACATCTAAAATTGAGATATTCGGTAAATTTGGCCACCCCCTAAATATGGGGTTAGCCAAAAACAACGCAACATGCTCTGGGTGCGTTCTTTTGTACACAGAATATACTCAGTTGCACACTGTTTGTGCGTTTTTGAGAAGGGAATATTGCATGCTCTGACTATTAACAGGCTATTTTCCGAACTCAATCCCACAATTTGTAGCTACCAAGCGAGCAGATTACACTTTTTATGTATCTGATACTTCAGCGGGGTGTGTACATGCTTAATCGTCATGTGTTGATCGAAATCTTGATGCTTATATAATAATAAAATAGTCGATTCGCTTAACCCTTTCTCACATGAATATTTTCTATTTCCCCTGACACCTACTTTTATGCTAGGATTCGAACTTCAGTGACTGGAGTGGGAGGCGTATACCATCACCACTCAGCTATAGGAGCTTGACGCTCGAGCCCGAGGGGCTCTCACGTGTTGCGGTGATTTAGTACTATGTATATATACGTGTTGCAATTGTTAAACACGGTGCGATATGTATTACTTAACGTATATGCACTGCGCTGACTTGCTTATAGGCAACTCAATGTGAGAAGGGGTTAAAGTCATTTTGGTAAAGAGCAACCGTGTGTAAAAGTTATCATCTGCTCTTGCTAATTCCACAAGTGTATTTATTACACATGTAGAGTATGACACGATCCAAATCACATGTTAGCGCGATATAGTAATACACGGACCATGTTTTATGTTACCCCCACACTCATTGAGGGGGCCAGCAGAGGCTATCGCCAAGACTTAACTAAACCCATTGCGATGAAAGCGCGTCGTCGATTGGTGATTGATGCTGTTTTATATCTAAATCGTCTGGTAGGAGGTATCTAATACTCCATCCTCGATCAGGGAGAGGGAACCACTACTTGAGGACTTCGTAAAATGCTACAGTGCTTTTAGTGTATGAATGTAGAAGTGTCGTACTCTCCATTTTATACTCTTGCTAATACTTGCAGTCTATTTAATGAAAACGGGTTTAAAGAATATTTCAAGTAGTTTCCACAAGGTAGTTCTTGTGATGGGCGAAATGTCAAACTATATCATGTCGCACGGACTCACAGCCAAGTCTCAGTCCCACTGGAAAAATTTTGGCCCTCCTGAAAAATTTTTAAACCCTTATATGCCGCCCTCCTGAAAATTTTCTTCGCTTCCGCTAGCAAGGAAGGCTAACTACAGGACTAACTACTTTGCATTTGACATTATGTTTACCGGAGTGTCTATCACACGTTACGATTGGTACGAGTTGTACACAGCATGTCCGCCGTATTACGGTTGTTCGTAGACACAATACAGTATCGCGACAACTTTATCTGGACAAAAATATTAGCTAACCACCATGCCTTATGTTTTTTTTTGTTGTGTTTTTTGACTTTTTTTTTGATGATTGTTTTTTTGTTTGCGAGTTGACATGGTGGGGTGTGCGTCTTCGGGTGGGTTGTTGCGGTGCGCCTTCCGCCGTTTCCCGGTGTTGTTTTTGTCGGGTTTTTTCGTTTGTTTGCGTGCTTCTCGTTGGGGGGTGTGTTCCGGTCTTCTCTCTGGTTGTGTTGGTTTCGGTTTTTCTTTTGGGTGTGTGGGTGTTCTCTTTCTCTGTCCCTGTCGACTGTGTCCGAGTGTCTTTTGTCCTTGTCCCTTCGAGGGACTTGCCGACTGCTATGTGTCTCGTGTTGTCTTCTGTATCTGTTTTTCCCCCCTCGACCGGGGTGTGACATTTTTTACAGTAGCGTAGACAGTATTACGTGGATGACCCATTATATAGTTGCTCTTTGTACAAAAAACGTCCGCATATAGCTTAGAGCTAATGTAATGCGGGGTTCACGTTATAAATGGTGCCGCTGGGTCACGTTTTGTAACGTTCTATATATTGGGTAACATTTTGTCTGCGATGTAACCCAATATGATATTCGAAAAGCAGTGGTTGTCGGCTAACATCACGTATCGGTCACGTTTTGTCTTTCAATATTATATGATATTTCCTACATTGTCTGTCAATATCATATGACCATTTTAAAAATGTCTATTGAGTCAATTGCATAACTAGGTTTGCGTGCGGTGGAATATCAAATGATACAAACAGACATATGCCGTTAGTACCATATGATATTACGAGACAATGTAAATAACAATACTAATAATATGTCAAGAAATTTAAATTTTGGACGGAAAATTTAGATTTTGGTGGGAATATGCAAATTTTGGCGCGAAAACTCAAAATTGGGCGGGAAAATTCAAATTTTGGCGGGAATATGCACATTTGGTCGGATTGTCTTATGATAAGTCAAATAAGTGATGTGAAATCTATGCATTGAATTTCTTAATATTTTGCGCCCCACTAGCATGTTGATCCAGCTAGAAGTCTGCGACGTACCTGTGTACTGTTAATTGCAAATTTAGCTGCATTGTTTGATTGTGCCAAGAGTGCATAATATTTAACAAAGTGTACAACTGCCTGAACTGCGCATGGTACAAAATGTACCAGCATGCGTTGCATTTTTGTCTTTCAGGGTCGTCGATAACATGAAATATATACGACAGAATAAGCTAAGCAATATTGAAATAGAAGTAGAGATTTTGAAACGTGCAAAGTACCACACAACTTTAAAGTTAACACAAGTTGTACCTTCCTCTAAACTTATGTTGGGGTAGGCTAAAAACGCAACGTGTACTGTGTACACTCTTGTATACACAGCATGTACCCAGTTGCACACTCGGTTTCATATATCATCCACTATTGCTTGGTTGTGCTACTGTAGTGACCCGAATAAGAGGGGAGTAATACAGGGACGGTTATTAAAAGGGGAAAGTCAACATTTTGAGCCGCGATCAATAGTAGTCCGAATCCCTAACAACAGTTCAAAAGCGGATAGAGTTTCCCTAAACCCTAATTAGAGTCCATAATGTCAATTATCCCTAATTATAGAGCATACATGACTACAGGCCGAATAAAGTTGAGTTCGAAACTTTAAAATACTTAAAGTTTTGAAGGTACATTCTTAAGTATAACCTTGCATTATTGCTCAAGCTTTTGATTCAAGACCAATAAACGTATAATTTAACGGATAGTTGCAACACCGGATATATGTCAGTAAACGAAGGGCGGCGGAGGGTGGTTTAATAATAGATAACAGTCCATAACTGAATAACAGGGGTACCCTCTGGAGAGGCCAAATCTTATTCGGGTCACTACACTAGTCACATGTTGATCATTAACAGAGTTTTTGAAACGTGCAAAGTACCATACAATATTAAGGTTAACACAAGTTGTACCTTCCTCTAAATATGGGGTAGTGTCAATGGCGGATCCACGGGGGGGCACCCCGGCCGTGCCCCCCCAACAGCATCTTGACAAAAATTATATAGTGTCTATTGCTGTTCTGCGCTGTTTATTTCTCTGTTTTATACACAATAGTATAAGCACGCTTTAAACTTTCTTGGCCCTGGAGTCATTTATGCGCTACAATTAGGGATAATAGACATTTATGGAGTCTAAACAAGGGTTTAAGGGATCTACCGGCTCACGGATTCTTATTAGGGATACGGACTCCTATTAATTGGTACTCAAAATGGGGACCCCCCTCTTATTTGGGTCACTACAGTATGGGTCAAAAATAAGTTTATTACCTCTGAAATTTTGCCCCCCCCCCCATTTTGAGATCCTGGATCCGCCACTGGGTAGTGTAGGCGAAAAACGCAACGTGTACTGCGTACATTCTTCTGTAAAACAGCATGTACCCAGTTGCACACTCTGTTTCATATACCATCCACTCTTGCTTGGTTGTGCTATTAGTCACTTGTTGCTCATAAACCGTAAAACACATAAGCTTGCTAAAGGTATACATGGGTTTTGGTGACTTACAAGCAAGGCTGAAAACTTTATGGGAGGCCAAAATTCTTGCAGAGGGGTTAAGCCTTTCGCCCCTTCCTCGGCTACGAGCGCAGCTAAGGCGCTCGTTTATATATTGTTTTGTTTGTATTTTTGATGAAACTATTAGTTTGCGTTATCTTTTGAAAACGTTAACGTTATTTAACGGATTAACGACTGTATTTGCTTGGTTATGTACGTGTACTATAAGATGCTTGAACTGCAATTCAGTTTTTTTTCAAAGATGACCTTTTTCCGCTTAAGGTACTAGGACTACAGATGGCGTTACGGACGGCGATGGACGGTGTCGCCCGACAACTACAGTGCCACCATAACGGCAATTGTATATACGCGAATGGATACGCAATGTGCAGTTCTTGATAATGCATCGCTATAACTCGAGACAGCCACTGCGGGCTCGAGCGTGAAACTCGCATAGTTGAATGGTGGTGATAAATGAAGTCCATCCAAAACTCGGCCCATGTTGCTTTCATGGATGACAGGAGTACATGAATTTTCCCCTCTTTACACTCCTCTGTCTTGCTGTCTCGCGGGAAAACGGGACACACCTAAAAGTAACATTGGCCCCAAAGTCTGGCGGATCGAACGTTATCTTGAAATTGAAACGGCTAATTTATCAAACTGAAATTTTCACCATTGAAAAACCACTGCATTCAAACGCGATTTTCTAGTCCAAAATTTAGTAATCAACGGTGATATTTTGATTTGTAGATGGATTTTCTTTGTTTCAGAATACAACCAATAACTAATTTGAAAGGTAAAGCAAATAAAAAACATGGAAAAACTAATGGGTAGCAACCAGTATGCGAAATTAACGTTGGTTCGAAATTTTCATTATTTATCATGCAATTTATTTTTAGACAAAGTTGCCCTGGCACTTGTTTCAAAAGGGCATTTATCGGCGGAAGATTTTGAACAAATTATGGTACGTTCATCAACTTGCGAAATTAGAGGTGTAAGTGCGTAAATATTTTTTTACCCGCGCAGCGATTTACGCTCGGAAATTTAATTTTTTACCTTGTAGACCAGTACAAAATCCCGTTACTGCCGGCGTTTATCACCGTTAAAAATGTAAGTTGTTTGCGGATGGGTGATCAGTGAATCAAAACATGCTTGTGTGTACAAAATCATCGAACTTAAAAGCATGTACACCACACATGGTTTTGTCGCAGTTTGTCTTAAAGATCTCATTCAAAAAAACTTGTGTTCATGCTGTTCCAAGCCGAAGAAAAATTTAACCTCTATAGGAACGCGAAGAATGTCGGCAAATGGAATGAAGCTGCAAATATTTTTCGTTTTAGCAGCACATTTCAGTAGTGCAATACTTATCTTTCACTCATAAGAACAATTTTCTAAATTATCTGGTTTCAAGTTGTCTTATGAAAATTTCAGGTGGATAAAGAAGTGTTGTGCATAAAGACAACATAGCTTGAACGAACTTCAGAGGGTCCATACATTTAAAGACACCATTGTACCTTAAAAATTGTAACCCTTAAATCCGTAGGTATAGGGTCAACCATTTATTTGGCTATCTCGGGACTTCATATCAGACTAATTCTTCAAATATTTTGTGATGCTAATTAATATTTTTTGGCCGAAAATCTTTAATTCAAACTATCCGAATATCAAGATTATATTTTCAAAATATTTGAAAAAACAATAACTGGCGCTAACTCATTAATATAACGTTTAATTAGTACTAACCGTACAGTTATGGGTCATCCACGTTATACTGTCTACGCTACTGTAAAAAATTGTCCCCACTTACGAGCCCCTCACTTTGTAGTTGCAGTGTTACTAAATGACATGTCCAAATGTCACCCATATCCTGTATAGACCTTCCGGACAACTCGCATACTCTCCAAACAGCCTATACTTTGTCACATTGCCGTCCATACCCATACTACACTGTCGATGCGTCATATGAAGGACAACTGTTTTGTCCCGAGTCTGTCAGAACAGACTCTGTTTAGTCATCTAAAGAGTCTGTTTCAAGGGACTCTGTTTTACAGAGTCTGTCTGAAGGGACTATTGTAGAGCTTAATATTGAGTATGCCGCAACCACGGGCGAAAGAAGGGTGCAACTACCGTTGGGCTTGGTGTGCGAAGTTAAAGGGTTCCCACTCGCCCGTCCTCCCCTGGGGGACAACAGTGTAGGGTTCCGGAGCTATATACTTACACCCCAGCCGCCGCCCCCCCCCCTCACCGGTCACGACAAAATTTGTTTTCGACAGGGACACCGGGGTTTAACTTTCTGGTATACCAGAGTTATTATATTCTAACCTGCTCTGCTTGAATGGGGCGGGTCGTTCTCTTACAAGTTATCTTTTACCGGCAAAAACCTTCCTGCCCCCTCTTTTAAAAATTACTGGTTGCAGTTAATTTTTAAGAAAGTAAAATTTTTAGAACACTGCAACGTTTTTAAAACAAGCCCTAGTTACGGGCTGTGGACTGTCAACAAGCTCTTTTTCGGACGTCCCGATGTCAGACACTGTGTCCAGACAGTGTCTAATTTGTCCTTAGTCCCTTCGAAGGGACTACTGCCAAAACGAACTAGCTATGTACACCTTGTGTAAAGTCTTAACATTGTAACAACAATGGCGTTTTGTCCAGCCCTTGAAACCAGGGGTGTGGACAATTTTTTACAGTAGCGTAGACAGTATTACGTGGATGACCCATTATAGGCAACAAACTATGTTCCTGTGGAACAACTTTAAGGGTTGCGCTATATTTGCAGTGCAGCATCGCACGCCTCTTAGCAGCGCCGTGCGTGATGTCAAAAATAATTTTGCAGAAAAACGCGGTGCCCAGCGGGGCCTAACGCCGCCGGTAATTGTTTATATTTACGTTTATTTGTGACGCACGGCGACGTACAACGCAGAAAGTATAGCGCAACGCTAATTTATAGGCACCTTAGCGTTTATTTTGTTCAATACGTATAGGCAAATCCGTACGAATTCACTCGAAACGCGATGTTTATCAACAAACTATGCCACCAAATGACCAACGAATGCTACAAAGACTTCTGTGACGCGCTTGTAAACAATATGCAGGGCCATATTGTTGAAAAATTAAAAACTGCACAACTAACCATAACGCCAACTGATATAAAACTATTCAACTTATCGGAGAATACTGACATTAAAGGGACCGACGAATGTGCAGCAACTGGAAATGTAAACAAGTCGAATGCAAACAGAACAGAAAACGTTGCGGTTACTGGTGGACATATTATAACGAGTAACAATAATCCTCCATTACCATCAGTTCTGACAAAGAAGACCAACAAAAACAACAACAACAACAACAACAACAACAACAACAACAACAACAACAACAACAACAGCCAAAAAGGTTACAATCGTTTGGAACCAAAAAGGCAACAGAACAAATCAAACACAAAGCACGCAGGTGTGATTTCAAAGTCTCCTCAAGACACATGGTCAGTTATTCTGGACGAAGATTGCCAACCAATTAAAACTTCCACAATTGTCAAAACGCATATTGTTACCAATTCCTCAAAATGTACATTTTACCGTTTGGTAAGTGTTCCATTTCGAAAAAATGGCACCAAAAACCTAACCTGCTGCATACTTGTACAATTTTCCTTTCACACTCTTAGCCTAAATTTACGAAAAGGCTTTCATATGCCTAAACGTTTGCCTTTGTATTGCCTAAACCTTTGCCTTTGTATTGCCTAGTTTAACCTTTAATCTTGAAGTGGGAAAATGACCACACACAAGTGTTAAAATCAATTTATAGTTGCACGGTTTTAAACGTTTCGAAATTCAGCTATAGTATATGCTAGTCATTTCGTTTGGCGACATGCATAAAAGTGTTAGCAAATGTACAAAATTCAGTGTGCAAATTTTCTTTTCATAGAACAGTCACGTCTATGTCCGAAGACACTGTGTATTGTAGAACAAACTGATGAATAGTTGCCCAAAATGTGCATGTGGAGCATTCCTGCTTTTAATTATATAGATATGGTTCATGAGTTATGTGTCAACTACGTCTGTAGCAGATAAATTATTTCTAGGATGACGTTTATAAAAATTGCCATCAAATTTACTGTACACATGACAGTCCCCACAAAGGCTCAAGTGCCGAGCTTTTGACCGCTGACGGTAAATGTTCTCATTCGAGAGCTTGGGCTACAAATTTTAGCGTGCAATAAAGATATCAGGCAAAGAATTCTCTAAACATTTCATTTGCGAGTTATTTGTTTATCAAACAATTCAAATTTTTGTTTCTGTTTTCTTTTCAGGTGATAATATTGTGCGTATTAACAATATTGGTCGGATTTGCATTATTCACACTGCCGACGTCGGGCTAAAGATGGGAAGTTGCTGAAAATATGAGTTTAAACTTACAGTCAATGTTTACGCTAATGGTTATCCTATTGTTCCGTGAAAGCAATGTATTAGGAGTACGCACAGCAACCATAATTGGGACATTTGGGACAGTAGAGGCAGTTGTGACAGTGGGACAGTGTTACGCTTGGGACAGTTGGACAGTGGGACAGTTGGAAAAGTGGGACAGCTGAGACAGCGGGACGGTTGGGACAACAGACTGTTGGGACAACGGGACAGTTAGGACAGTGGGACAGTTGGGACAGCGAGAACAGTTGGGACAGTTTGGACAATTGGGACATCTAGGACAGTCGAGACAGTTTTGACACAACGACACTTGGGAAAGTCGACAATTGCGGCAGTTCGGACAGTGGAGAATAGTTGGTACAGTTGGGAGACTAAGTGCAGTTAGGATAGCGTGGAAAGGTCGGTCTCTTGAATTGGGACAGTTGGGACAGTAGAGATAGTTTGGACAGTAGGAATGCATTTGAATTCAAATATCAATATAGGATAATTCAAGAAATATCTTCTACGAAAACCACGAAATTTAGCGTTCCTTAAAGGGAACAGGCTCCAAAGTTTAGTTCTGTGAGGTGGAAGTGAAAAAGCGCCTGTCAGTTTAGGTACTGTAATGAACGGAATAAGAGGGTGAGACTGACATTTATCGTCTTCTCCGGGGTTATTTTTACTGATACATATCCGGTATAGCAACTATTCGTTGAATTAAACGTTTGTATTGTATCAAAAGCTTGAGCGATAATGCAAAGGCTATACTCATGAATGTACTTTCAAAACTTATGCTTTAAGCTGGCGACTGTATGCTGCCAGCTAGCATGCACACTACGCACTGTATTATTGCATATGCTCACGCATACGTATATAGTTTATGTTGGATGCCGTGCGTCATATATGTGCGCACTCCTGGTTGATTGCTGTCGCGGGACAATGGGACACCCCTTTATATTCTCAGTGTTTAATAACTATCATGTTTAGGTACAACGAGCCGCCGGGTCACGGATCGCGGGTGTTTTTAACTGTTTGAGCGGATATGAGAGCCTTACAAATAAAACAACAACGCCATCTGTGATTTGTCAGCGCTCAGCATAAATATCTGCAGAAATATTAATTTAGTATATCTGTTTCATTTCAGCTGATGCATATTTTAGAACCTGTAAACAGTCGTTTTGCAAAAAGTTAACCTCCAGTTTGCCTTTGAGTGCTGCCCCAGGTTGAAAGCGTTGAAGTTTTGATTCTCGAATGCCTGTATGCAGGGTGCAACAGAAATTATAAAATACCGGGAAGCGGAACCGGAACGTAAAAAAATACCGGAACGGGAATCGAAGCCGGAACCGGAAAACAAAAAATTCTTGTTATCGAAAATTTCATTTTTAACGCTATTTTATCGCTTTTAACGATGTAAACACACCATTTAGGATGCCAAAATCCTGAAACAAAGGCAGAAGCTGGAAACGTCTGATCATTTATAAAGCATGACACAAATTGAAAACTTTGGCAATACATTCTCTTGGCAATACATGCGCAGACAATTTTAGAAAAATAAGTTACAATAATATGTTAATTTTTCTTAAATTTTCGAGTGAGAGAAAATTTTCAATACCGAAGATACCAAACAACTTCCGGTGAAAAAATACCAGATTTTTTGCCGGAACTGGATGGTGAAAAATATCGGATTTTCCTATCGGAAACGAAATTCCGGTTACGATATGCCTGTATGTAATTGTTTTCCGCTCTGTTAACGTACTGTAGTCCGGCACAGTCGTGACGTAATTTGAAGTACCCGAATTTTAAATTTGTATTTTAATAAACTGAATTATTGGACTAGAAAAATACCTACCACCGCCGAATGACCGGAATTGTGAGACTATAGTTTTGTGACCCGTTAAGTAATTAATATTTTTTGTTCTCCGATTAGAATTTGATTACTGAAACCGCAAACCACTCTCAATTCGACTAGACTTCGCTTTTGATCGAATATATAGAATGAAACTGTACCATTTCTCCTGCTTGGGCGGACAACGCTAGCAGAACTCATTTGACTAGATTACTTCTTACAGATCGTAGGCATTCACTTTGAATGATAAAATTGACACATTGTCAAATAGAAATTTCATAAAGTTTGATATAGAGTTTGAAATCTTGACCGACGGCATTGGGATGTCGTGAAAGTTGAACGGAAGCACGTGTAACCAGAATTTTTCAAGGATCGTTACGGCTATGTCTTGGTGGAACTTCGTGTTGTTTTGAATGAAATTACACATGAAAGCTTATTAAAAACCATAAAACATCAAACTTAAGTTAAGTTAAAACGCCCACTGCAAATCGAAAGGGCGCCACCCCGGCCTAGGTTCTCCTCGACAGAGATCAAAACGTTGTATTGTGTTTTAATGCCGTTCGGCTTTTCGCTCGCGAGTTTTTCCACCGTGGCATATTACACGCCCACTCCCTTTTATAAACTAAACGCCGGAACGACAAAGGTAACGCAGTCGTTTATACAACTTGAACAGTTTAGTGATTTGGTTCCATAAAAGCCATTTAAAGTTCGGTTTTTTAATCAAGTTGTAATTTGAAAGAGGTTATGCCTAGCGAAACCCAAATAACGCGCTAGCCCCATTAAAACCCAACATTAAACGACACTCCTTAAGGGAGTCCCTTGCTCCACCTAGTCTCTCTTAGAACTTAAGTTAGGCTTAGGTGTTGCTAGAAAGCGGAAAAATGTTAAAAACGATGCTATTGCGGCTGCGTCAGCAATGTGTAACTTACCGGGGCCCTGCGTGGCCATTGAATATTGTTGTACCTATGTTAGGCTGGCTAGTTTTGCGAGAAACGACTGGTTAAAACCTTGAAAATAATAGGCATTTAATTGGAACCGATTTTATGTGATGAACCAGTGTTTAGAACGGGACCGTGACAGTAGAATAAGTAAATTCCTAAACCTATGCCTATGGCTAAGTCTAAGAATGAGCTTGTATTTAAGACTAAACCTAAGCAAAAATATATCAAAAGAGTAAGCTTAGTCGATGACAGTCCCGCAGAATTTCATTACTCCCTTTTTACATGGGCCTGTCATGGTACGAAACTAGGACTAACTACAACTAATTTTTGTAGTTCACAATTATTGAACTTTTTAAGACGACTAGTTTCGGCTTTGCTGATGATGAATATTGTAAATTTGCTTGCATGCTAAGCCGAACAATGTAAGAAGCTGAGGTGGCCCTGTTATGGGCATTCGTGCAGCCAATTAGCAGCTCTTCTGCTACGGTAACTCAGCCCAACAGCACCTTGCTACACACTGCGCCGAGAGTACGAGTGCAGATATCGCCGTCTGTTCAAGCATTACTTGTAGCTTCACTAACTACAGGCCACACCGATGGTCAGTGTTGCGACCGTAGGGGGGCGATTTTAATGTCCACTTGGCATGCAAGAGGTATACCAAGTCGTGAATTTGAATAATAAGAAAAACCGAAACTGCAAAAGAAATATGCTGTTGAAAATAAATTCTTCAAACTGTAATCTAAACCGACTCAGCATGCGCATTCTTTGAAAAGAATTTCATTAAGCAAGAAAATGTAGTTGACAGCCCGCAGAAAAATTTTATTTAAAAACCATCTAGATATTGATATATACTTTGAGATAAATGCTATTTTTGCCTCACTACATAAGTTCTTCTGGTAGAATTTTCAGCAATTTATATTATACTGATTTTGCTGGAAACCTAATATACAAAATGATTTATGACCAGCAAAGGTTATTTGAACAATGTAAAAATTGCAATTTTAGTCGGTATTAACGAAGACCTTAGGACCTCGGCAATTGTTGTTGTTGTATCGGTTGTGCTGTACAGGATGTGTGGCTCTGGACCTAATTTGCGCGCGGCGGACACCCAATTGTGGGTGTCGGTCTGTATTCAAATTAGGTCGAGACTCATATGGGTAGCCGGGAACGGAATCATTCATGAATTCTTAGTTTGTGAAATTGGTCGGTTCTTTTTTTGAAAACATTTTGTAACCTTTGTTTTTCTTGTTCGAATTCGGACATTACGCAGATCGGCTAAAGCGGAGTATCGGTAAGTAAGATTCAATTGTAATTTAGGGTTTAGAGTGCCACGGTGGCGTTAACATGCGAAGGAAATCGGGCGTAAAAGTTATTATCGGGATAGCGCAGGGCGCTTGGAGAAACCCAGTTATACATCCTGGTGTTATGTATTGTTAAGGGACTTGGGGAATAATAAGGAATCAGGGGAAACGTAGTCTAGTGAATCTAACTAGGTTACGTTTACTATTCTACAACGGATTGGGCCAAATCTAACGGGGTTTAGATTGGTCGGAATTTTGATGCAACTCTAATGGGGTTAGAGTGCACGGTACAGAACTTTTGGGCAAAATTGGGTGTAATTCTAACGGGGTTAGAATTTCACGGGTTTCTAAAAATTATAAAATATTGGTACGGAAAGAAAGTGGCTGGATTAAACGGATTCAGGCATAGGCTTTAAGGATTTCGGATCAGGCTACAACTTGGATATTGTAACCTGTGTCTTACTTGTTATAATCGGTGTTGTAAAAGTATTGGGGGAGGGTTAGTAAACATATATTCTGCGCTTCAGAATTTCATTTCTAAACTTTGTATTATATACATGGTACAGCAGGGACAAACCGAACATTGAATACCCTCATGGCCCGAGGAGCAGCCACTTGCTCGAGTTTCATGCTTGAAATTTATTGCACATGAACCAACAGAGCTTTATAATGTATATAAAACTGTACAGGTCTGAGGTAAAAGCCCAAAACTGTTTTAAGTAAACAAATCGTCCTATGTAGACGAATAGATTCAGCATTTAATTAGAGACAAAACAACGATTGGGTGGCACTATACCTTTGATGTGATGTCCGGCGCCGTCGCTTCCCGTGCATCACCGTCCAGTATGCGTAGGCGAGTTACTCACGTACGTTACGCTGACGCACAAACGACGCCAGACGACAATTATAGCGCCACCCTTACACTAACATCTTAAAACTGCTCAATTGCTCTACTTGCATGCGCGCTGCCTGTAGTTATTAATGCAGAGGCTCTTGTACACTGTCCACAACATTTACACTTTTAAACATCACCGCTTTGGGCAAATGGTCCAGCCTTGCGGGAATGCAGGCGGATAACTTGCGTAACAGTTGTCTAATTAACTTTTACTAAAAATAGCGTTGTGTAAACAGTATTTCGCGTACACGTTATGTGTAAAACATTCAAAAACTTCCTTCATTGATAAGCAACGTCGCCGAAACGAATAGCCTAAACACTTGCAAGTAGTTTGAATTGTTGTTTTATATAAATGAACATATTCGCAGAAATCTTCATTCATCGTTATCTTTTAATTAAAATCCAGTAAAAAGTTTAATTTAACAAATTACAGCTTGCGAAGGTTTTTTGTTCGATGTCAATCTTCTGTTTGAAGTTTGACAAACAGTTCGAGTTCACGCGCTATGTTTACCTGGTCTGTCAGTCAAAACTTTGTACGAAAAACACGTGGATTCGGACTTCGTCCTGTGTTACTTTTAGGGCCGTAACAGCAGATTAAGCGTACTCCTAAGCCTAAGCCTAAGCCTAAGCGTTGTAAAACGTATTCCAAAATCTAAGTCTAAACCTAAGCATAAGCGAAAAATGTAGTCAAGAATGTAAGCCTACTCTATTACACAACCAGAAACAAGGACGGCCTTTAACATGGGCCCGAACTTCTAACAAACTGAAAAGTCATGGCAATTGTATTTTCAGTTTTTCTTCGCAGACAAAGTGCCTAAACTCACCCGACATTAATTTATTTTCCGATCATGTAATGAACAGTAGTGGATGGTCTTTGTGTGAGACTGCAGTAAAGTAAGCTTATGCTTTGGACGAATTTTTTGCTCAGGCTTAGGCTTACGCTGAGTGTTAGGTATAAGCTTAGTCTGACACTTAGGCTTAATAGACTTAGCCTTAGCCGTAGGAATGTACTTATAATACTGTTACGAGTACAATGTTTCCAGAGCCGAGGCTAAGCCCCGCAAGACCGCCACAATGTGGGCGACCCAGACCGTCATATGATTCAATGTGCCCCTCCCCAATGATGCATTAAGGCTCTATTTGATCCACTAGATCGTATTATTGTTTACCGAGTCCTTTGTGTCCTTCGCAAAGGTCCTATTCAAGAAAAAAATTCATTCCATTATTAGTCCATTCTATCATGTTTGACCCGCTCCGACCGATTCGATGCTTCAGGGCGCCTGAAACTTTTGAAATGCTTCGTATAGAAAAAACTTCGTGGAGTGCGACAAAATAATGACTGACTCACTCGCAGTGAGGCACCTGATTGGACCTGGTTCCTCCTGGGCGGTATGGAGTGCAGGCTTTAGCACTGAATCGTTATTGCCTGCGATTATAACAGCACAAAAGGGCTGTTTTAGGTGGGGGATTTTAGGATCGATCATCGACCAATGCAACATTTCAATTTTGTATTGCAATTGCAGACACAAATTGCGCCTTGCGTTTTTTAAACATATTTTATACTCCAACCTTGCCAGAACACTAGTTTAACGTTTAATTCAATATCACAAAGTGTTATTTAAGTTTTAAACTCTGAAAGTATAATATTTTTGCAATTTCGCTAAATCTTAATCAATCATATTATGGAAAGAATTGTTAGCAGTAAAGAACACGCAAGACTGGTATTGGTTCGAAATTTCCATTACTTATCATGTAATATATTTGGCGACAAAATCGCTAATGCGCTACGTGCGAAAAAACATTTATCAAACGACGAATATCTGCAAATTATGGTATGTTAAACGACAATAAAATCGATAAGCGTGAGTACCAGGCCCGTAACCAGCTCAACTTACTACGGAGGTTGTAAATTTTTCAGAAGTGGCATACATGGGTTTTTAATGACTTACAAGAAAACAATCTAAGTTTGCTGTGTTCCCTAATACATCATACTGGTAATAATGTGCATTCACTGTAACTAATTGTCCCTCGTCTTCTTTGTTCTTTAATTTACAACACCCTACAGCAGGGAAACATTGTCGTGTAGGCTTACTTTGTTTTTGTGGTGTTGCTTACGCGCCTCAAGCGAGATCGTGTTTAGATGGTTGTTCGAAATATTTTTCATGTGCACATGCATTCAATATTGATTACTGAAGTGATTAGAACGAGGTTGCGTTATACTCGACGTCCGACGCCGTGCATCACCCGTACAACGCAGTCCACCACCATCCGTCACCGTTCGTACCATACGATATCGTACTTGTATTTGCATAAGATACCGCATGGTGACGGACACGCTGTACGGGTGACGGACGGCGGCGCCGGACATCATCAAAAGTATAGCGCAACCTTAACAGGGGATTCGCATTGGCAGTCAGTATTTCTGATTAGAGCCCGTTAGTGGATAGAATCCAAAAGTTCTAACGAGAATCCACAAAAGGGGCCAAAACCATGTTGAATGACAGTTGAGTCTCTATAGTCGATACACGAGCAACGATCATGAAAGATTGCGTGAGACGCTGGTTCATTTGTTCATCACTTTTTGGGTTTGTGAGAGTAAGAATGAGCATATTCCTAAGCGTAAGCCTAAGCCTAAGCCTAATCCTAAGCCTAAGCCTAAGCCTAATCCTAAGCCTAAGCCTAAGCCTAATCCTAAGCCTAAGCCTAAGCCAAAGCCAAGCAGTAAAAATTAGTCCCTAAAGCTTAAGCTTACTCTATTGCCGCAGCACAGAAAAACGTTCCGCATCTGATCTTTACATGGGCCAATTTCACAGTTAAACAATTTACTCCCAAAGTAAATTGTTGGTAGTGAGTCTGGTTAGGTTTTTGGTTCGGAAATTAGTCAAACAAGAGCGGAACATATTTTAATTTTTAATACATTATCCTAATAGCAGAACTGTGGGTAAAGTTGTCTGTTGTCAAACGTAAGGGGTAAGCGACCGCCCATGGCTTTCGGCGGTCATTAACAAATTTAGTGATTGCAACCAACAATGTGTGCCCTAAAAACAGGACACGGTTCTATTAAACATTTTTGTGATATTATGATCCACGATACAAAACACAAGTACAGGAACACGTATATTTTCAATTTTGTTCACTGGCATAAATTTCAATTATGCTACTTCGCATTTCATTGATGTGCGGAGCGGCCAATGCGCTGTGTCGAAATGCATTTTAAACGAACAATCAGGTAACACTGACTGAGTGATTCACAGAATGTGTACCAATAGTAATGACTTAATTACAAAATCAATTTTTATTACTAAGCGCGTTTTGCAAGTAATATTACTTGTCTTTTTTGCTTAAATACAGAAAACGTGCTAGTCACCACCAGCGTTAAACATTATAAATCCCTCAAATCAGACCGGCATATCAGTGATGTGTGGATGGCGGTAATTGTCGACTTTTGTTATTTTGCTTATTTTAACAAATTTTGGCTGTTACTTGATTGAGTGTTAACAAATTTCTCTGATTGTGTTCGGACCAAAAATTTTTGCCACTAATAGCGATCGATGTACTTCGTTGAATTGATTGTTTTCAAAGCTCTTGAACCAGAATCGGATAGTGAATTTTGTATTTGAACCGTAACCGGATGTCAAATGAATAGCACAATTAAATTTTGATCGGCTCCTGCACATAGAGATGGGCACCTAAACATTTTTTCATATCCGGATATCCAGCAAATGTCAAATTAGTATTGTAATTCTGAAACTAAATTTCATTCTTTTCTAGCTATCAAACCTATACGTTTTAATTCCTTAACGAATAATTTTACCTCGAGCCTCTAAATATAGCGCAATAAGAGAAGGTCCAAAAGGTAGGAAAGTTCAAGCACGCACTAAGAATCCAAATGACTGCACGATCGCCTGCTGGTATAGCACGACAAAATATTGATGGGAACGACATTCGGAGCGGGGAAAATATGGCAGCCAGCATGGAAAAACAGTAAGAATATGACACTACATCCGGAAGTGCATTGCAGGGTGTACCAGGCTCAATTTGCCACCAGCCGAATTTTCCTTCCGGAAAATTCGGCCCGAAAATTTCGCCAGCTGAACTCCCCTCATGAAACTTAATAAATGCTGCTATGAGGAAGAATTGATATAGCAGGAGAACCCTACCTTACAATTTTTTCCCTCGGAAAATATTTGCAAAGATACAATTATTCTCAAAGAATTTTTTGTGATAAAATGAAAATGCCCCCTGCCTTACAATTTTACCCCTTTAGAAAATTTTTTTGGACATTCAATCTTTGGGGCAGAACTGACAGGGTACAAAGGATTTTTGTTGTTTGTCATGTCCGTTAATATTTTCCTGGATTTAGGTGGTCTGAGGGTCTGTTACATATATGAGCAGTCTATGTCATTCTTCTACTTTATCTTTTGTGGATTCTAATTAGGAGTGATAAACTTTGTTCACGACTAACTCTAAACTTGGGATACGGACTCCTTATTGGGACTCAAAATGACACCTTACGCCTCAACCCAGTTTTTTTTCGAGTAACTATACACTGATGGAGAAACTTTCACGACCTGTTCATGCCAGATGAAAACCTGTTACGTTCAGATTGCGTTCTGCGAATTTGACATGGCGGACGTAAGTTATTTTGGAAAATGCATTTGACTAAATATTGTTTTTTTGCTTGTTGTCTTACTGTAGTCGAATCCGCATGAATTCACACGAAACGCCATGCTACTCAACAAACTTTGCTTTCAAATGACTCCAGATTGCTATAAAGACTTTTGTGACGCTCTAACAAATAATATGCAAGGACATATTGTTGAAAAATTGCACGCCGCGCAAAGCACTATCACTTACAGCGATCTACTACAGTTCAGACTGCTTCATGGTATAGACGCTGAATCTTTGAGTAATAGCGAAGGCACTCATAATGGCGCGGAAATATGTGCCAGCAACAACGTCAATCTAATCAATCTAAATCCTCACGCGACAGTAGTTGGCAATAACGCTGTAAATCATCAATTTCGACCTGCTTCATCAACTAAATACAACAAAGAAGACAGCAGCGCTGAAGCAGACATACTATCAACCAGAAACCAAAACAGAAATCAGTCAAAATCATTGCAGTGGTCAAAGGATGCCGCTTTTGGAAGCGCAATATTAAACATTGACGATGACGCAAATATAATCGAGAACAATAAAAAAGTCGTCAGCAAGCGAAACACAACTCCGTTATACAATCAAACGATTCACCGCCGGACGATACCAACAATGAGACAGTGTACACGAGCTACAGTTATTACGGTAATCGCAATTTGTAGTTATAACAGCACCACAACGCGTACTGCCCACGTTAATTATATGGGCCTGACTTCAAAGCTTAAGTCTAACTCTAAGCCTAAACGAAAGCCGAAGCTATTTTTGACTCTGTAAAATCATTCCGTCACTAGGACACGCCTACAATCATCAGGGGTGAAGCCAAGAGTTTGGAAAAGATGTTGATGTCCTATAAGAAGAGATTCTTGTGCTACCGACTGAAAAAGTATATAATAAAAATTGCCAAGGTTACATAGCGTAATTGGACCTCTCTGGCTATGCGCCATTGCCAAATTATCGAAAGGGTGCATTTTTGAGTTACAATTGGTCATCACATAAACACCTAAACCAATAGATTCGGAGGCAGTAGATCTTAGTAGATCTTAGGTCCCTTAGAAAAAAAAGCGAAGGAAAATTTTGCACAGAAAGTTTACAGTTTTTCTCTTTCTTCTATTAGGCGCAATCCGCCTGTAAACGGGATACGGTAAATGGCAAATCGCAACGCGTAACCCTGTTGTTGCATTTTCTTGTTTAAGAGTACTACCCGCTGAATCAACTAAAGTATGAATTATGAAGTATTGTTAAGGTACGATCAATGAGTATCCCGGGGCACGTATTCGAAATGATATTCTCACGGTGTTCGAGGCCGTGGATCTGCCAATTAAGCTACTTGTCCAGAGGATGATAGTCCCCCTGGCGTGATATAGGGTTCTGAGAGTCACAAAATTCCGATATCGTCCTACGCCTAAGCTTCTCTAGAACACCTCTATGCGTGAATGATTCGCACCGGCAACAATGTGCTTTGGCTTTATGGTATCTATCCTGAAGAAACTCTGTTGAGTTCAGGAGCGATCAGGTCTGCAAATTGTGTGTTAAGGGTTGTTGTATCCTTTGTGAGGGTCAACAGGCTATCCTGCAAAATTTCTTCATATGGTCAGACCTTTCAGCAGAAAAGCGGATCGATCCGAGCATTTGATTTTAACTAGGACGCCGCTAGTTCGAACAAGCGTCGCTACTCTAAGCAAAATTTACTGGTAATCAAGCAAATCCTGTTAAAGTTTTGAAACTTTAAGTCAGCGGTGGCTCAAGGCCAGGAATTGAAAGTTTAAATCGCTCATGGTTCAATACTAACTCAGTTTGAAGTTTTGGTTTATTATAAATTTATACAGTACATACAGTAATGATCCAATTGTCCAAGCAATAAACGTATACTTTAAGCAGAATATTAAGACTCAAACAAATTTTGTTGCTGAGTGTCGTTGATTTTTGGTAGCATGAAGTACTGCGTATAGGGATTGCTAGTAGCTCTACCAGCGTCCTCAACTTAGGCGGTGTTTGTTGTCAACTGAACTGAACAGGTTAAACTCGTTTAGTTTTCTAGGTACAACCCTGAAAAGCCGCACATGCAAACCACCAAGGAAGCAAAGGGGCGAGGTTCCCGGGAGAATTTTCTGAAAGACGCTGTTCCCCGCTTCTGTCTCTTAAGCGTTTAAAGTTCCGGTTCCTTGACAAATCGTGTACATGAGCCGTGCATTCAGTGTTCTGGTTGTCAAGCAAATAAGCAGGTCCTAGTCCAACAATATCCCTGGGGCCTGGCTAGAACCTTCTCATGCCACGGGGTACAATGAAATTATCTCAGATGGCTAGGCGCGTAGTTCTTTTGTCAGACAGGTCCTAGTGCTTAACACAAGGCTGTTTTGGCCTCCCTGCCATTCGCTTGGACCTTGTTATTTTTGCACAATGAGAGTTTCACGATGCCTCTGAATTTGTCCTTCCCTAGAATTTTTCACGAATATACCCCGTGCCCACGTTATCGATAGCGATAGGCAAACTTTAAACCAAAAGTAACCTGCTATCCCACACCCACTTCGTGAAACTGAGACAGTCCTATCTGCTCCCCCCCATTTTTATAAAGCCCTCCCCTTCTGTACATACATACCCACATATCCCCCCTTGTGCCGAATAGCGTCCCGACCAAGTTCCCCGCTTAGTCTGTTGAGAATTACAAACCTCAAATACGCGCATGCCGGTCACTAGCCTCTGTCAGCTATAACTTCTTAACCATTAATTTGCGAACGGCATTCGAGGTGGTTTGCTTTATCAGCTTGTAGAGCTGAACCGAATGGTACTAATTTTAGCGCCAAACACGGAGAAGTGAAAATAGCATATTTCGAACCGGGATCCGTAAATGTTTACAGGGTTATGGGTTGTTTTCTAATCAGCTCGACGAGCGGAATCAAACTTCCGTTTTGTAGGTCGAAATAAAAAACAAAAATTGCATTTTTGCTCGTAGGGTAGAAAAGCACGAAACTTGCAAGAGTTAAGGTTGTCAACAAAAACTATCCCTAAAATTCGGGAATAATTCCGTGCTGCATCACTGCCGACCGATATTAGACTCCTTAACCCCTCGATACCAACATACCTAACTGGTCTCTCGTTCTGTAGTAAGCCGCCAGCTGCCCGCTTTCAAAACCCCAAAAATTCCTCCAAGCTCGCTTCTACCAGACGGCATACACCCCGGGTCATTTGAAAACCCAAACAAAATCAAACGCTTCTCTTAAAAGTAGCCAAAATAAACCCACCCTCTCTGCAAACAAAATTCAAATACTCGTCAAAATCCCCCGCACCATCTGAAAATTGCTTGAAGTTCAAACCCCAGCAGTAGTGGCGGAAACACTATCTCATTGAAAATTTTTTAAACTGCACGCTAGGCAAACACATTAATCACTGACAACGGGGACAATAAAGAAATTGGGCGTCGAAACATTAGCGAGCGCGTGGTAAGCAGCCCGTCCCAAAAAGAAAGGCGCTTAGTCGCTATTCACGATTCTCACCCCAGGGTTCTCAGGGCACCTTTGTTTTCTTTTTGACTTGGTTTGAGCTTCCAAAAGACAGTAAAACCGGGACAGCGTGACACGAAAAATGAGCGACCTTGTAGCGAGCCTCGCCTTTCCAGCCCCCAGTCTGAGATTGTCAGGCAAATTCCTCACTGTAGCAGCCCGGCTACTTCCTTATCGCTTGTGCCGCCCCCAGCTCTCCCCTGGGCAAACTTCAATGCTCTGTGTGGTTTAAATGAATTCTGCTGCCTGTGCACAGTCAGAAACACAAAGTGGCTTCGGCACCGGTAGGATTGATCGGGCAGAACAAAAGGAAAAAAGGAACACTTCTAAGCAGTACGGCGGGACCGGGATGTAGGCGAGGGTTGGCGATCACGCCGCCCAATATGTGTTCAGGGCCCCCACCCACGTCGCTCCAGACTACCGGTAGCCCAGTGGTTTTCTATCGCAGAGGATACACTGTGCATACAACTATACGCATATACGCTGTATCTGGTGTACACTCTGATATATAGCATATATGTTATACTCGTACATATACGCTCACAGACTGGAGTCCGAAATAGGTGAGCAAGGAGGCCAATCCGAGAATCCCCCAACCAAATCAACCCTTGCGTAGTCCAAGGCTCTTCCCAACCCCAAGACAGGTAAGTGAAAATAGTGTTCAGTGCTGCACCCTTGTCCCTGTCAGGAAGATGTCCCCGTTTTTTGCATACATTACGTACCGGTTTTCTTACGAGTTTCGACTGGTGCTAAAATTTTCTCTCCCCTGTCACTTCAGAGAGGCAACCTGCTAGTCTCACCACGAAAATTTGAAATCTTAATCCAACGGAAAGGGAACGCAAAGAGGCGGTACTTTTGTTTTAGATATACAATTGCTAGTCGGGTAACATCTAGTCAGTACTGGGGTGGTATGTCTAGTCAATAATTAAACGGTAATCTAGTCACCACTTGGGTGGTATATTTTAGTCAGTATGCAAACAGTGATTTCTAGTCAGCTACTAATCAAGTCAACATCTAGGCCTTCTAGTTTCTAGCAGCTTTTAAATCCTCATTCGTTGAACTAGGCATGAATAAATCTATTCATTGCTTCGTAACGCTGTCCCTAACAATATTGCTTGAATCTGATTGCGCGTTTACATATACATATATATTTCAGCTAGCAGTGTTGTGCGGAGTGGCGATAATCGGCTTATGTTGCAGTTATTCTTCAGTTTTAAAAGAATGAAACGCTAAGCATGAAAGATTCTGGTAGCTTTTGATTATATGTAGATGTGTTAGTGGGCAAACATTATTTTACCCGTGCTGCGCTTTACCAGCGGAAAATAGTTATACCTGCGAGTATACCCCAGCAAAATCAATTTACCCACTACCTGCCTTTAAACTCTGTTATTTTTTCTTATGTGTTCAATATAATTGTGTAATTTTGCACACATTTCTTTATTGTTTCATTGCAATTTATCATACTCCAAAGAAAAATATAACCTCTATAGGGACTGCGAAGAACGTCTCCAAATGCTATCTGATAACCTGTACTCCAAAAATTTTTGTTGAAATATATGTAAAAGTATTCCCGCGTGCATGGGCCTAATTCAGCCAGAACCATAATCTAGCAACCGGCTTTATTTGTGAGGGATACTAGCTTTACGCGCAGGTACACCCGTGTCAAAATTTTCTTACCCGTACCCGCGTTACTTGCGGGTACCCACATGTAGTGAGCAGCTCTGATTATATACTTCTCAAACCGTGAATGTCTGACGTATTATGTTTTGCGAACAGTACTGAAATATTTTATTACAGCCATATGGTAATCTAACGCAGGTTCTAACAACTTTAGCCGTTTCTCACTCATATTTACTTTGATGTATTAGAATTTATTTCAAACCAGGGTTCGAATCGCAACCTCACTGTTGGGCAGGGCCGGAGCAGCCACCCCCATACCCCCATTTGGGGGCCCACCCCTAAAGGGGCACAGTCCCTAACCGGTTGAAGGGCCCCATTCTTGAATTTGGGGGGAGCCCCCCTGGCTGCTCCAGCACGGCTGATGGGGGCATTTATCATTATCACTCAGTAATAGGAGGTTATTGCTCCAGACCGAGGGGGCTATTACATCTTGCGGAGATTTCAAACTGCGGATACACGTAGTAATTGTTAAACACTGTGCATTGTGTGTTAATTTACTTATACAGATTGCTTAAGCTTATCCACAGTCTACTATATGCGAGAAAATGTAACACATTGAGCGCCTGAAAGTTTATTTTTTTAGCACTTTCACTCTCACATACGAGAGGTGATAGTTATATATATTATCTTTTAAACTCGTTGCATTTCGGGTTTACTAGTTTGAAGATTGTGAAGCTTCAGGGCGGCTGGTGGATGAATTGAATCACAATTTAAATCAATAATAGTTTGTATCTTGTCAGCGCGTTTTGATTTCAATTCTTCAGATGGTTGCTGTTGCTTTGAGCGATTTCTTTGTGTTCCCTGAAATCCAAAGCTAGAATATAGCTACAGCGTAGCTATTAATACATTCCTGAAAATTTTCTTTCCTATGACCCTTTTCCATATGATCATTTTGTATCTTATCTGCCGACACCCCCAATAGACCAGTTTCCTAAGACATACCAGGTTTTTTAGATACGGTGGAAAGACGTGGGGGGCAGGGTAAAAATTTCATTGACACATAATTTCAAATTTAGTACCAAGCCGGTAGGAACTTATTTAAAAGTGAGGCAGACAGCCTGTCAGGCAACCGAGCATATAGGGGCAGGAAGTGAAGCACCAAATGGGTAGTTTAGTGGCGAAACCCGAATCACGCTTAGGGGTTTTTGATGAATTACAAGCAAGGCTGAAAATTTTCTACGGTGGCGAGTGGTTAGAATTCGTCCAGTGGGGTTGCTCAGCATCCCCTGTTTCCCCTCTAGCCGCTGACAAGCCCGAGTAACCATTCTACAGTCCATTCATTTTATAAAATATGTGTTGGTATACTTTATACCAATAAGTACATAATGCTGAACTCACGCTGTAACCGGGGCAGCGAATCACGGTTTGCCCATGTGGAACTCGATGTCAACTTTAAAATTCGGGCTCTCATATCGGGTTGACAGGCAAAACTGACATGTCATATGATATTGACTTTACAAGTCACCGCTCTGAGATATTCAAATGCGCAAAAGCTCGCATATCACGGGATATGTAAGTACGTATTGGTCATTTATGGGAGTACCGTATAATATTCCAAAATTACAGCGAGTATCATATGATATTTAGCGGGACAATGAAGTCTTCGCGTGCTTATGAATGATTAAACATATGAACGACAGGTACGCTTACCATAGTTTTAATCGTATTTTTTCGCGTATCTGAACTGTTATTTGATACATGGACATTGCGTTTTTTATATGTTTTGAGCTTTTGCGCGAAAACAGGCGATTTGTTTGGCAGCGGCTCCAACGTTTCTGATAATTGTATTTTTCGAGCATCAATTCGTTTTTGACCCGTTGTAAATGAGTTACTATTAATTTGAGGTAGTTTCGATGAAGTTTGAGTCTAAAATTAACTAATTCGCGATCAGCTCGTATTCATAAAATCTCAAATAAACTGGAACATCCACGTTATACTGCACGCGCTACTGCAAAAAAATGTCTGGGTTTGAATAAGGCCCGACGGCGTTTTAACACACTCTATCTATTACGGGACCACTATAAAGTCCGGCAGTCCCTACACTCAAAATAATATTTATGATATTCAAGAAACAATTTCTTACATTTGAGAAATATGATTAGCAAGGTGCACTTGAAAAGTATTTCTGTTATAACAGAATTTTTTTCAAAAAACGTTTTGAAATAAAGTCTGAAAATAAACGTTTTCCAGTTATTTTTAAAAAATTGTCTTAAATATCAGCAAAACTTTTCAGATTTGCCACAGAAAACATAAATTCAGAAATACTTTGTGTGTGTAACGAGAACGTGACGACATATTTCACTGTGTTCATATAGCATCACAAACATACACAACAACACAAACACATATACACTTATTTATTTTGCTTAATTTTTTACCTTTTGTCCCGACTCCCTTCAGAAGTGTCGGGACAAATAATAGTGTCTACGTACCGCATAAAATTGTACCTACACGCTAGCAGCAGCTTCGATTTGTACACAGATCCCTACCGAGTGGTTGGACAATTTTTTACATTAGCGCGCGCATTATAAGTTGGATGACCGAAAAAAACCCAACGATTTTGAATAATTCTTATATTGCTTTCTTAAGCTAGGCTTGTGGTACAAGTGTGTCAAAAATACTTATAGTAAGCGAAGGTTACAGTAGTGAACAAAAGTTTTCATACACTTTTGCCACAGAGATAAGTCAATAAATTCGTTTATTTTGCACGTAAGTAAACGGAGATATTTATTTCAAACTGCCCCTAAAAATGTGGCGCTCTCTGGATAGCGTTTACTGGTGCTATGGCCGACATTCACCAAATGTAATGTTTGGTGATCATTCGGTTCACAAATTTCGTAACGGTCCGGTCTTCTCAATTATGTCGTTCAGTATGGTCCGGTTCAAGCCAGGACGAGGGTTGGGCCGTTTCGGACCGGTGCCATCCGACACAAATGTATCATAGGATAGCTATTGAATAGGCTGTTTAACATATACATATTACTGCACGAGTTTCCGTGATTTAAGTACAAAATTGCGTGTATAAAAACATTTGAACACAATATTTTAATTTTGAGAGAAGCTTGGAGTGATTTTTCTCTTTATATTTACAGCCATGGATGAAACCTTGAAAGTAGCAACGAGGCTTAGTAATTAAACCGACTAAACAAAGCGACGGTCAAGTTCTGATCCGTACCGGTTGTACGCTATACTGCCAGGCAGTCCGGTCCAGGTCACTTGTGGTTTTGATATTTGCACAAAAAAGAACAAAACAAACTTATGCTGAGAGTGTTATGTTTCAGTGGCTCAGATAAAGTTGTAACCGAACACATATGTGAAAATGGCCCAAGTACACATACCCGTGATCGGTTCGATAAAGCTACTAAAACTAGTCTTTACAACCATTAAATCGAGGTTTACCTTAAGTTCGCTGGCCTTTGTTGTACGGGCATATCGGATAGGCCCACCACCTGTTGTAGTAGTTGAGTTTGATTTACTGCAATAGTTAATACAATAACAAAAAATAGTAATAAATTTACTAAAATAGTTTTTGTAGTTTTACCGAAAAAGAGTTACTAAACCGGTAATAGTTTTATTGAATTAACGAATCGATGTACTAAACTAACAAAAATTTATTAAAATTGCAATAGTTCTATTAAATTAGTTAATAATCGTAAAAGTTTAGTAAAATAGTAGTAGTTTTACAGAATTTTCATAAGTTATATATTTATATACATATATTTATATATTTATATATATAAATATATAAATATATGTATATAAATATATAAATATATATATTTATATACATATATTTATATATTTCTATATATATATAAAATAACTTACTAAAATAATAGAAATACTTTAATATAAGTAGATTTACTAAAACAGAAATGGTTTTCTAAAATAGCAAACAATTTACTAAAATTAGTAATAAACTTAATAGAATAAAAATGAATTAATTATAATAGTAATAGAACTGCTAAAACTAAAATATTGCTACAGCTACAACAATAGTATTAATAACTCAAAATCTTTGCGCTTAACTATATTGCTGAAATTCTACTTTGTGCTAATGTGCCACACTTTAACAATCCGGTTAAATTCGGACATGACTTCTGTCGAAAGTTCACGCTTCAGTCCGTTTTGCATAATGTTGTTAATTCCAAACGCAAAATTTATTTTTTTTACCTCATTTTCTTGCAATTGTTGGTAAGCTCTGGTTTTGCATGACTTTTGTCTGGCATTTTCGAATTGGAAGCGGATCGCGGTCGGTTTAGTTTTATGTCAGACGTTTTTGGTACTTCTGATAAATGTTGTATCCGACCATGTTTTGAAATGCTATAAATAAACAACAAATAGCTAACTTTAGTTTTCTAAAATGTTAAACTGGTTTTGTATGATCTATGATTTCTTGTTGCGACATGAATACACCAGCAAGATTACACACCAGCAGAACATTTATATGGACACGTTCGGTTTCTATCTTCCTTCGGTATCTGCAAGTTCTGCGTCCATTTAGCAGGTGCAAGTTTTCACAGAAAAAACTTGCAAGAGGGAATAGGGCTAAAGTTATTCCAACAATTTGCTACGCCTTAAGTTTTTTTACTTTTGGAATATACATTTATGACTTGAGTATGCTGCTACGAGTATAGTTTAAATTATACTTTCAGTAATGAATTTAATTCTGTGCTGAACATAGTGCGATCTAGAAAACGTTTACGCAATATAATTAAGGTAATTGACGTTAACGGACCAATTAAAAATTTTGGCTTTTATTCACTCGGGCACTCTAATTAGGGAAATACTCAAAATAGACTATTGATTCAGGCTCAAAATAAAGATCCAGCCTCTTATTATATTTTGCCTCTAAATCGAGTCACTACTGTGACTTGACTTATTAAGATCAATGAGTTTTAACTAAAACACCAGAATGACGCCCCAATCAGTGGTAAAAGCGCGCTGGTAACTTACAACTTTTACCAATTGTGAAGTTTGCATTTGTGAAATAGCTAAAATTAAACGCCTTGTTTTGTACGTTTAATCAATGGCGGAGCAGGCAGGGGTGGGGGCCTCTCTAAACTTCAGAGTGGGGGCTCGCAACCTCGCGAGCGAGAAGCCACACGCATTTTAAAACTTCGGCGGTTTTTGTTTCAACCGGTTAGTGTGAGGGCTACTTTAGGGATGAGTGCCCCTCAAATGGGCTATTGTGGTAGCCGGTCCGGCCCTGCGTTTAATTAATGGCTGACATGGCGAATACAATCAGACTCATGGATTTGCAGTGCAAAATTGGAACGTGCGATGGCATTTTGCCTAGGCAGAGGGGCGACGATTAAAAAATCCTGCGAGAGATTGTGATTGGAACTATTGCAGCGTTTAAAAGTTGCAGAACAAAGCTTCAAGCAGGAACCAGTCGGCAGTCCAGTGCGATTGGATAATTGTTAATGTTTGTTCACTCGTTTGAAAAGCTAGCGGCTTGTAGGCCCTACTTAGCCTAACGCACAATTAGAATAATTATATAAATAAATAAATAAATAAATAAACAATGTTCAACAACAACATGATCTGGTCTTTAAAATTTCAAATATATTTTTAATTTTGGTTTGATTGCTATTTAGCCTTTATTTTATACACATAAAGTGTTGCAGCGCCAGTGCTTCTCAATAGAAATACGTCAACAAAATCTGGGGAAAACAAGAGACAAACATAAATATGAATTCTTGCGTGTGGCTGAATTGAAAGAGTTCAACAGCCCCGGCGTGAGAGTTTGTGAGCCCGAATCGGGATCTAAACTCGAGCTTTGCAAACTTTGTGGCGGAAATTCACAGCAACGCAGTCAAAAACAGATCAACAGTGAACCCAAGAAACGTATTTTATAGCAAGGGGTAGCGTAAAAATTAAGAATTTTGGAGCGTGAAAATGAAGAATGTTTACGTGATAAGCTACAGGTTGTAACAGGATATCCGTTTCTGTTTTCGTTTCCGGTCAAATACGGTGCCCGTTTCCATTATAAAAATACCGGAAAATCGATTAGTTTTATACGCTCATAAATATCGCCACTGTTTTGTTACAGATATGTTGCAATTGCTTGAAATGAAATAGAAATAACAAAACAAATCCCAAACATTAAAAATTTCGGTGCGTCCGCAATTTCTCTTTAAAATTTTAGAAAGCCCGGTAAATATGTATTTGCACAGCTGAATTCCGTTGGCAGAAAAATATAATATCTTTAAAACTTTTATAACTTCAACTTCCGTTTTCCGTTTCCGTTATTTTGATCACTATCGTTTCCGTTTCCGTTATTTTTACTATCCGTTTGCACCCTGATGAACAATGTAGCAAAACTTCCAGAACTCGAACTTCGAAAACCCGTATCCGGAACCGCGAATTCTGTCGCATTCGTAACATTGAGCATAATTTTACAGATCTCAATAGCCCTGAAACTGCGTTGTCTGTTAGTATTTCAATTTGCAAGTGCCAATCAAAAACTGCTTTATTAGTCGAAATTTTGAAAGATCAGTCACGTAATCGGTTTGTTAAGCTATAATTTGGGGTATTTTTAGCTTTAGTATTTTTACAAAACATTACATTATAAAATTTCGGAAACGTACTAAAGAACATGATTCGAACAAAAAATATCTGCGAGTGGTAAAGGCCACATTGCTTGTTTTAAGGTAAAGTTTAGCCAAGACAACTTGAGAAACACTTTATTTACCTTTGTTTAGTAGTATCTTTGGCAATTGTTTCATGATATGTACCGTGGCAGGCTAGAATCTCTTCAAAGTTCGTGTCATTCGTTTGTTTTGAGTCAATTGCTGAATCAGAAGTGCCAGAAATTGATAGGCCTATGACAGATAGCGGCAACAAACGAACACCTTTCACCAATAACGTCCTAAAACAATAATTAAAAAATATTATACTGCTATACAAAAGTTTGCGCCGATCACAACACAAATTCAGTCGGCTGCAAAAAGTATAGCAGCATTAACAATACTTGAACAGAAATAATTAACCGTTAACGCTACATTAACTCTTGCGGCAAACTGATGGTGACACACGTAGCGGATGGGTAAACGAAATCAAACACTCCATGCCATGCATTAGGCTGAAGTCAACGAATAGTTTTTGTTTTTCTTAGTCCATACCTCAACGCTTGTCACACAACGACGCATTATTTAATGATAAGTTGCCGTTCCTAAATGTTATAGAAAATGTAGTTTATCAAACTGCCAAACCCAAGAATGTTCAAAAAAACAGATCTGCCAGCCGAATTAGTGCCAGCAAATTGTTCATTTAATCGAAATGGTTCTTGATTAATTGGCTGGGTTATCATAATTGTTGTTTTATAGAGTTGTCGTTTAGAATAGTCAAAACACCTAAAACAAGAGCAAGTATTCTCAAATGTGCGTAGCATCTATCACTAGTTCGCGATAGGTCCTGTAACTTTCGAATCCGCGAATGCTGAGGCTATAAACTCAGTACATTTCTCGCATATTATGATTTGCTCTACTCCTATATCAATTTTAAGTCAAAAACACAACAATAGTTAGTGAGTTTGAAAACCTATTACTAACTGATGCTATTTGTTATAGACATTTGAGAATATGAGCCCAGGAAGTAAGGAGTACCCTGTAGCGGTAGCGTTTTGAATTTTCGGTCGTATATTTTTATGTCTGTTAATTTCGGAACGTTTTCGTTTCACAATCTCGTATCCTTGATCGTTGGATTGCATAATTTGTTTTCCACGGATTCTAGACAAAACAATGCCACGTTGAATTTAGAAAAGAATATTAATATTCCAAATAAACGCAGTCAATTATCGAACTTTTCTAACGGCTGTAAAGCTATGAAAAATTGCTTATCCCAATAGACAATCGATGTATAGCTGGCTTTAATATAGTTTGTATTAATCTAGCGTATTTTGTCAAATAGCAGGGGAATTACTCTTATTTTTGCGTGTATTCCAATTATGTCATCATTATTTTAAAGCCTACATCGAAGCTCGTTGTGAAACTTGAAACAGTTCTTAAAAACAAAACCTCGGATTTACACGACTTTCGAACGTTAAAAACTTGTCAAATTAAATAGTAATTGCGGAATTATCTAAAAATTAAATAACTCAAACAAGCAATAGAAACGCGAATAATTATTCATTATAATTAAATTAATATGTCATTATGAGTTCTGACCGTAAGTGAGGAAACACTTTTGACCAATCGTTGCATTCTGCAGTTAAATCGGGTCGGTTCGGTATTGCAATATTGTCGTAAAGTGCAGCATCAATTTGTTGAAAGTATTGCGCAACACGTTGTGACGCAATGAGATCGTGTTCCTTAGAAATTAAATTTTCAACAATTAGGTACTGGCGTAAATCATATTCAGCAGGGTAGCGCGAGGATGTTGGAAAGTTATGGTTTGCGATCAATTATAAAAATTGTAAATGAGGTTCCTGTGTTGACAACATGAAATAGTATCTAAAAAAGTTCTGAGAAAATTGCAAGGGGCGACAGTTTGACCTATAATACCCACCGGCTACACCCTTAGTCAAAAAACAATTATTCAGTATCTTTCATGAGAAATGTTGGTTGATATATATCCACAATTTGTCGCCCGACAACTTCTCGACCAACAGTGTCCTAAAGCCTGTTAACAAATTTAGGCATAATCCTAAGAGTGATCCAGAGCCTAAAACGTAACCCTAAGCATTCTGAGATGCTAGGAATGGTGTCGAGTCGATGAAATTCCGAATGACAAGTTTACGGTCGACGAGTAGTCGAGCGACGAATTGTCGTGATACCATATGACAGCTACTCGGAGGTGAAAAACACTTAGAACATCAATGTTAGCCAAAGTTGAAGCAAAATTAGGCTAGAAAAAATCGATGTTGAATTTTCTAATTCTGACCGTAATCTGTTTTAAGTGTTGGCGAAAATTTCGTTTTTATCGTAGTTTTGGCCCATGTTACTTTAAGGGGCGTCTAGGTTTCTGATGGGTCCATTAAACAGTAGGTTTAGAGTCTAGATTGCATTTTTTGCTTAGGCTTAGGCTTGTAGGTTTTGTGAAATTTGACAAACAAAGCTTTGAATATTGCTCCAAATCATACAAACATGCTCGTTGAAAGGCACAACTTTTATTCATATACGCAGAACTTGTTCAACAATATTCATGGAACCTCCGGCAAAAATTATACCAGAGCCTAAGCGTGTGGCAAATTTTTTACGACAAGACCCGGTCGCAGACTTTACTCTGAATGCTGACGAGTTGATAAATCAACTCAGAGAGCGAATTAGTCATTTTTGGTTACTTCCGAGATAACAGAAACGTCAACTTGCTATGATGTAATTCTGGACGAATTGATTAATTAATTGAGATTGAGTTCAGCCAATTCCGAATTCTGAAAGGTCTAATTCAGAGCTCAAGCTTCTGAGTGGTTTCACTCATTCTGAGGTTAAATCAACTCACTGGAATTTACAGTATTCCGGCGATGTACTGGTAGCAACGATTTGATCGACATTTGACAAAACTTGACAAAGAAAACCTTACATTTTGTATTATTAAAGCGGGAGCGCCCCACGGCGTATATATTAGCAATTTTAAATGAGCTACGGCCAAATATGTTTTGTGATCCTGACGTTTGTAAATATTGCAACGACTTTAACTAGTACATAAAATAGACAACGTGATTTGAAAAACGTACCTACCACTGAAATCACAATTGAACAAAGTTATAATTTTGAAATTATTCATTGATTACCTGAAATGGTATCAACTCAAAATTTTTGCTAATTTTGCAACAGCTTAAAAACATAAATCTTACATCCTCGGCCCACGAATGAAGTGAAGACACGTCATCAGTTAACGATGTAAATGAGATGCTCAGCTGACTATCACTGTCGCGTGAATCACTGTGACGTAAATGTCTGCTTAAAATAATAATTATAAGATTTATTGTCATTCCCTTCACAGTTGAAAAATTTTGTTCTTTACTAGAAAATTTTTTTAACCTTTCTTGTACCTAACTCAACGAGAGCCCTTTTATGCCCTCCTGAAATATCATTAGCCTCCCTGGCAAGGTGAGTTGGCTACAGGCCTGCTTAGGCATAGTCCCGGCATAGGCTAAGGTAACACTTTAGACAATGAGATACTCGTAGGTTTCGGCCTAAGAAAGCCTTTTCGACACTCTAAGCCTAAACCAAGCCTAGTCCTGTGGGTTAAAAGTGTGGGTGAGCCAATCTTTAGTAAGTACCGACAAACTTATTAATTTACCGTAACTTTCGTAATTCTGCACAGTTCTGTATACACGAGAGTAGTGTTACGCTGTTGTCCGGCCCACCTCTAATTTTGGGAGTTTTTTGAAACTCGCAATATAAAATTCAATTCAAAATCAAGAACAGACTGATTAATGCTAATTTCAAATGGTTTCGATATTGTCGAAAGATGAGTAAACATTAACAACTATATAAATGAAGCGGAGTCGGTGAAAAATAACACACAATGGATACATTGTTTTCTGTAAGATCTTTGGCCAATGTATAGAACAGAGCTGTAACATATAATAGCATATTCGTAAGCCTATTAAGCCCAAGCTGAAGCGTAAGAATGAACTTATACTTGCGCCTATGTCTAAGAAAATTCGTTTAAAGCTTAAGCTTACTCTATTATAGTGCCGCAGAAAACTGGTCCGCCCCTAATCTTCATATAGGCCCATCGTACAAAGTGGTATATTCTTTTGTAACTTCGTCAACTCTTTGTTTAATTCATTGTTAGAAAACGTAAACATAAGTAGTCAAATCTTACCTGGATAACATATATTCAGCAGGTATTTTCACATCTTCGTCAGCTGATTCTAACGGTGGACGAAACAGTTTTGTATTTCTAAAATTTTAACTTTAAATTTGATTAGTTAAAATCACAGCACCGTACAAAAAGGCAGCAGCTGATACAAAAACGGAAGAATCACAAACGGTAAGGGGTAACATACAGTGATGGAAAAAACCTGACGAACGAAACAGGCTAGAAGCCAAATTCAATTTTAGTATTTTATAAGGCAACAAGCTTAACCTTTTTCTGTAAAATTTTCTATTCTATGTTTTGGCTCGTATTCAAAATTTTTTGATGGCAATAAAAATGGATGCCTCCCTGTACGCCACACTATAAATTCCAGTGAGTTAATTTTAATTCAGAATGAATTGAATCGCTCAACCTGAGTTAGGACTATCAGAACTCATAATTTTGAGTTGATTAAACTCATTCTGATTTAAGCAATCAACTCCTCCAAAATCAAGTCAACTCAGCGTGAAAATCAGCTCAACTCACAGTGAGTTACAGTTTACTGTTAGTAATTCAGAAATAACTAACGTTCCGTCTAAGTTGATTAATTAAACTCGTTGAAATGTAAAGTGCAGCCGCCGGTAGGCTGCTGTGCACTCGCGGCATATTTTCGTTTCTGCAGACGATAGGTTTTACCAAGATTTCTACTGGTAAGCTTAACATGCTTAAACCTAAATTTTACAAATGTAATGCGTGCCCTAGGAAGCCATAATCACCTTGCGTGCATTTTCATAAAATTTCTGCAAGCATGTGACTGTCATGACCCATGTAAATTACTGGAGCCAGCCGTCCGCGTCATACGGAGCCTAGGGATTGGTAGACTGGGATGCTAAGGTCTATGATTAAACTAATACGATAAAGCTTATGTTTGGGCTTAGATTTAGGTTTAGCCGTTTAGGTTCAAAGCTAAAGCTTAGGTTTGGTTAGTAGTCCATTATAATTAACATAGATTACTCGTGTTTCACGACTGCAACTTACGATGTATTTTCGAGATACATTGGCTTGCGCATCAAGCATTTAATTTGTGTGTGGAGAATAATTAATAATAACGAAACTACCTACTTAGCCGGAATATTATCGAAAACTTGCAATAGTAAAACGTCCAAGCATGGTATACTGATCTAAAACAGGAAAACTATCATGGTTGCTTGGCAACGAGAGATGATAAATCTTATGCCACTAAAACAAATCAACATAGGACATGACCGATTCGTAGTGTTAAAGCAAACTCCTTTAGATCCAGTTGTTGTTATATTGTATTTCAAGCCTTGGGGTCATACTTATACACTGCAGTGAGCATTTATTCATCGTCAGTATTTAAAGGGTTAAATATTTTCAGCAATCTAATTGCAGTTTATTCAACATGTTTTCGAACGTTTCCGTTATTTTCGTGCCAACAGGCAAAACTGTGTTTAAGTTTGAATTCAAAAAATAAAATTTAATTTGATAATGTGTTCAGTTAATCAGCAAGTCATTCAGCAAAGCCCGGCGCAAAATCACAAGGTTAGGGTTTTCGTGACAAACACCGTTTTGCAAATTTATTAAATGTAAAAGCACCTAATCATGATTCGTTTAATTTTTATTATACAAATATACTGTACATAGTAATCGGAATAAAAAAATTTTGGTGACTGGTACTGTAGTGATCCGAATAAGAACGATGGAGACTGGTATTTATTTTGCCAATTCAGACGAAACCTCCTTCGTATTTGGTTCCTGACAGGGTGCAACCGGAGGAGGTCTGCCTCCGGCTCCGGCAGAAAAACGGCCTCCGGTCTGGTAGCCTTTTTGACGGAAGTTCCGGCAATTGCGGTAGTGAAATTTTGCGTAATTTGGCAAAATTTATCTGTTCAGCGCGTTTCGTTTTACTTTTGTCAAAACTTTTAGGAAAGAATTTTCGATATTTCGCAGAAAATTAGCGTAAAACGAAACAACTTTGCAGATATTCGCTAAAATTAACTAATTAACCACCATTTCGACCACCTAATTTCGCCGCACCTCCGGTTCCGGTTTCGTCAAGTTTCGTTGACCTCCGGCTCCGGCTCGGGTATTTTTCACATCCGGTTGCACCCTGGTTCCTGACCGTTGTTAATTTTTCAACTCATCTCTATTAATTTCAAACACACGCATATTAACGTATGCCAGCCATTTTCTGTCGCTGAAGTTTATTACTTTGTAATATACTTGTAAGACTTGAGTATGCTTATATGAATAGGCAACTTTATACATTGAGTAATGAATCAAATTATGTGCAGATTCAATCGATTATAAAATAAGATACAACTCATTTGCTAATTGCGATATAGTTTTTAGCAGATTAGCTTACCGCTTCCCTTGAATACTCGGCAATTTCAGCAGGTATGAGTATGGCGGGATGCTGCTGCTCCAACGCATTCCCTCACTATTAAGTGGTCCTCCCATACCAGAGTACCAAGAAAACAGTATCAAAAGTACTTTGTTATAAAAACTAACATATCAGTATAGTATCTTCGCAATTGGCAATAAAAAATTGTAGAACAATTTTTGTTATTAAAAGGCAAATTCAAAATTTGCTGATAAAATTTCTTATTTTGGCCTTTGTGAGCATCTCGGTCGGGGTGAGGCTAGCGCTGGATTGAAGGGGTGCGGAACCCAGGGGGCCAGGTCTCCGGCCATCCCACCACAAAGGGATCTCCCAACAAACGAATACCGACGATAAGTTTCCGCAGATAAGCCTTCCTGTTTTGGGGATTACTGATTGCGTTCTTTGGCCTGGTTATATACAGTGCTGCCCAAAATACTTAGCCAAATATTGAGAAAGCTTTTGAGACTTATCTTATTTAGATGGTTTATATCTATAACGTTGGAACTGGGCACCTAAGCCCATACTATTTATCCTAGGCAATCCCAACACTAATGGTATTGAGATGGAAAGTTTTGTAGTCATATTAGCTGCATATGGGACCGGAACACCGCTCTCATACCTAGTGTTCCCTTGCGTTTGCAATAATTATCCGCAATCACCAAATTATTTTAGACGGCTTTTTGTTCAAAGCAGACAGAGAACTTCTAACCAGATGTAAGACGGCCAGCTGAACCATGGACGTCTGACTCTGCCACAAAATTCGGGGCTACACACAAAACAAATTATCTGATATTCAAACAATACTGTATAAAATTACAGACAGTGTGTCTTACTTAATAGACTACAGAGACAAATCTATCTTAAATTTCCGACTGTTATTTCTGAAAATTTTCAGAAATACGTGTCTGAAATTTTTCTCGCTTAAAAGTCTGCAATTTAAGATTCTGTTACATAAACGATTCAGAGAATATTTCCGAAAGTTTTAAATATAAGACAAATATGTCTGAAATCAAAGAATTGTTTTGCTGATTTTCAAGACTTAGAAGTGTTAATAGAAACAAAGATTTGGCAGAGAAGCCGCTGTTCAAAATTGGGAGCTGAGCTCAACCAAATTCACATGTACAAGCAAATATATGTCCAAGAAAAGTATGTTGGCGACGCCGGAGCTCAACCCAAAATATTCTTGAAGCAATTTAATAGGATGGTCCAAAAAGTAAAAAGAAAGCTGGATCCGCACCGAACATTCTTAGACTTAAAATTATACGTCGATCAAAAAAATCATCATTGGATCCCAAAGAAAGAAAAACCGAAAAACAAAAATCTCATTGCTCCACTTGTCACAGGTTCGAACGGTAACAAATAAAAAACAACCTTAAATCGGTTTAGACGCAAACTAAGTCTCCTGAGGTGTGATTTAATAAAAACTCACGTCCAGCAGAGATAGACGCCATTAGCTTTGGCCCTATGCCGAAGCACTCCGCGGTAATCGGGCCAATTTTGCATAATGTAATAACCTCAAGAGCGCGGCGTGGTGACTTCCTGCAGTTTGCAACTGCAGTAGCGAGTATTCCTTCACAATACTTACATTAGCTGAGATTTCGAACATCCATGAAGCAAGATAGACTTATGAATCTTGTTTGATGTGCATCGAATCAAATATACTACGTGAATTAGACTTCGTCGAAATCGGATTATTTCTCTAAGTGCAAATCTAGAAAACTGCCTGGGCCGTGAATTTTGTTCGAACTTCTGGTACAATATATTTCATTAAAAAGTTCCAGTTTAAGCTTTGGTGTATAAAATAATGATGGTTAATTATAAGGGCTGTTAGTCATATGGGCCGCGGGCCTCCCACCACCTTAATCCGGCCATGAGCGAAGCTACTCATTTGAGTTAAATGCGCTAAACATTGCACTGAGACACTGTTTGACTCTTGTACATTTCGCCCCACCCAACCGTAAGCCCAAGTCTAAGTCCAATCCGAAGCTCCACGATCTGAAGGATTTTTAGTGCGCAAAAAACTTCGTTTATTTTATAAATAATATTTGTTAGAAATGCTCGATTTGCCTCATTGACACCAAGCAATCGCATTACGTAACACCAAACTGCAAGCTGAATGGCGCCGAGGTCGAAATTCAGTGTCGAACATCGAAACCGGATTACAACCTGATTCTGACAATTCGACAACTGTTGTGTCTCGTACGATGTTGTGCTTTTCTTCCGGAGCTACAGTGCTGCTTAAGCCACGCGCTCGTGGTTTAGGGATCATAATTTCTGCAAAATTGTTTCCAGACGTAACGTTTTGAACGTTTTCTGTTGGTTGTTCGAATTTGCTGATAACTTCGTGGGCTTTGCTTCCGATGTTACTATTTATTTTGATGTCGCTGTTGTTGTTTTTGATATAACTATTGCAGTTATTGTTGTCTTTGATATAACAATCGTTGGCGCTGTCACCTTCGCTTTTGGCTGATTGGCTTCGTTTCGACCACAACTCTGATTTTTTGCTTTGAGTGTTTGAAGCGCGTTTTGTGTAGCGCTGTTTATCGGTGAAGTTTTTCTCAGCTTTCCTGAAATCATAGTCGGACGCGTTTCGAATAAGGCTCATACTGAACGGTGTCTTCACGTTTGCCAACCCTAACGATTTTGCCTTCGGTTCACTGTATGGAGCTGTTGTTTTAGCTTTATCCTGATTCATTGACAGGTCATTTTTTGCATAAGCATACACCAGACTGAAATCCGGCTTGACTTCCATGTTGACAATTTTTGCGCTAATTTTCGGCGATTTAGTTTCGACAACATAGCCGGTTGACGATGACAAAGCACTTGTATGAATCGCAGCATTTTTGTTTCGGTGAGGCGAACTATCTGTGACTTCCCATTGTTGCGCCAAAGTTTCAATTCCCATTATTATTTCGCTTTTAGTTTTTGAAGAGCCGCCACCAGTTTCGGTCGTTTGGTTGTTTACATCTTTTCCTGTTGTGTTCAACACTGGTCGGTTGATATTTGGTGATTTTTGGATTTTTTGATTGCGGTTGTGATCGTGTTCAGGTTTTGTTTCCCGTTCTTCATTGTCAACTTCTACTGGACTATTGATGCTGTTATCTGAGTGATCATCACCTGCAAGCTCCATTCTAGTACTGTTATAAATCTCTACAATTTTTCCTCGACGCATCGGTGAATTCTTTGTTGTTTGATAACCCAACTTTTCACCATTTTGATATTTTCTTTCTTTATTGTTCCCTTTTTGATCATACCGACTGGTGCTGTTCGTGTTTTGCTCAATGGCTACTCTCGTATTTTTTGGATTGCCACATTTATCGCTCGTCAAACTTTCTTTCGAAGTTTGAAGTTGGTTATTTGTTTTCAAGTCAACTATTTTTCTACATCCCGCATCTTGGACATGGCTCGTAATGGTTCGTTCTTGGTTTTCAGCCACAATATCGTCAGAATTATTGATTGTTTCATTGGCTTCAATTTCAATCTTCTCCAGATAGCTAACTTTGCTTTCATTTCTTCCATTGTCTGGTTTTTGAATATTGTCCAATTCTCGTTTTTGGCTTACATCAACAACTCTTTTGTATTGTTGTTCAGACTTTGCTTGTCGTTTATCATAGTCATTAACAACGGTCTGGTGAATGTCTGACTTTTTCGTCCCACGATTACTATATTGGGCAAGCTTGTTGTCAATTTTCCCAGGCTCCACCGTGACGTCATAATGTTCAATCGGTGTTTTCTCACGGTCGCGGTTTTGAGCTTGTTTCTTTTGCTTTTCGGCAACATTTTCAAGTTCCAGTTCGGTGTATGCATGACGCAATCGATTGGCGATATGCTTTTGCATTGTTTGATCGAGAGCCAAACAAAAATCGTCAAACAATCGCTTTGTCATTCGTGTGTAGAGCGCTCTCAATAAAACAATGTTTCGCTGCCATTCGCTGGGTTTGCACTAAAGTAAAAATAAGGCATTGTTTTTACCGTTCACGGTAAATATCTATAAGAACCTGGCAATTGAGTTAATGGCTAAACCTATGCGTCAGCTTAAACGGTAATGGAGTGCAATTACCACTATTGCTACTGGCCGGCCGGCTAGCGGCAAGATTCGAAATGAAAATAAGATTTAAAATATTAATAAATTGATGATGTCAAACATTGACCATAATGATAACAGCAGACAGTAGCGGATCCAGGATCTCAAAATTGGGGGGGCCAAAATTCCACAGGTAATAAACTTTTTTGACCCACACACAAACCACGAACTATTGCCATAAAATTTACTTCTTTAGGTTCGTTCCATTGGGATGAATCACAAATAAAACTAACGCATCAACGCAATTTTGATCTAAACAACAGGGTGGCAACATAAGTTCGGATTTGGTTTCAAACAGGCACAAATTTAAATGCTGCTGCTTATACTATTGTGTATAAAACAGAGAATTGACACTCTATATAATTTTTGTCAAGATGCCATTTGGGAGGGGGCCACGGCCGGGGTGGCCCTCCATGGATCCGCCATTGACAGCAGGCAACATTTTAGATTTCAGCTAAAAGTTATAGAATCGAAATCAAAGTAAGATTTAAAACATTAAATTGATGATGTCTCATTGTTTTTAGTTTTTTTCCGTGATAAGCAATTACTGGACAGCCGGCCAATACCTTTGGCCTGCCGGCCGGTTTCCGGCCGGTTCACAACCGACTAAACGAAGCCCTAACCTTAAGGAAAAGACTGCTAGTCTCTATAATAGCTTACTTACTCTCCCTGTCTCCAGTTCTTCAATTTGGCAAGATGGGAGGTATTACCATCGCAACACGTCAGCTATATAATATATTTAACGAGTTAGAGCAATAAGTATAATGTTTAACCAATGATAGCTCAATAGCATAGGACGTCAGCCGCAATCTAGATACTGCTAAGTGTATGTACAGTACAAAATCTCCACAAGACGCCAGAGGCCTCAGATATGTGCGTGTAGCTCCTGTACCCGAATGGTGATAGTGACTATCTTCCACGAAATCAGCCATAAAAGTATTAAATCATTTTATAGCTAACGTTTAAACTGCACAAATGCCTACAAATATTAAAGAAAATTTCTTACCATCATGTCATCGAAATCCGATATTGATAAGTAACCTTTTGCAGTAAGCAACATTGCAACGTTATTGAAAAACATATTTTGTGAAAGAAAATGAAACTGGCGTTCAATTAAAATAACTGCCAAATCATCGGGAGTTTGGTTCAATTTCCAATGCGTATTTGTGTCCATAATTGTTTTAAAACTTTGATTATATATAGATATTCGCTGGGTTTCTGAAATATTACTTAAGTATTTACTTATGTTATGCTTAAGTAGTTACTTAACTCGCCGACATGAGTAAGTACTTAAATTTTCGAGCACAACCAAACAAACACCAAAATATATCGACCATTGCCATCACAAGGAACTAATAGTTTAGCTTTATATTAAAGATACATCATTAGTCTACAGTTTCAATTAGTTAAGGTATGCCTGAGCGTTTAATTTGTAGTATACACTGTAAAAACGATGAGTCAAATTGGCTCTCCGAAATAGGCTCTACGGCATTACACAAAATGAGTCAAATTCGACTCCACCAGAGTCTAATTTGACTCACTTCGTCGCGCGTTTGACTGAGTCGAATTTGACTCAGTTTTTGTAGTTCCGTAGAGCCTATTTCGGTGAGAGTCAATTTGACTCACCATTTTTTGCATGTATCAAATTTAGTCAGCGACACGAGATGTATAGAAATACCTTTTTGTATTATATGTCTTACAATAAACATCGCTACTGGTTCAACGTTTCTAGGGTTATATTGACACGTATAGCACGGCAACCAGAATTTTAGCATATTTTGTGAGACTTAAACAAATATACATAAAATCGCCAACTTTTACAGGATGCGATTAGATGCCCATGATCAGTGGCTAATCCGGTATTTTCTGGTAAAAAATTACGTTTTTGCTTTTTGCATTTTTGGAACCATTTTAGCTAAGATTATCATTTTTTACGAATTTAAAATCGCACCCATGGCACAAAACAGTTTAACACGTATTCTGTTTGCATTCCATTGTTTTAATATATTTAGCCAGAAAACAACATTTCCACTTTTTATTATTAAAATCTTTCATGTTTTCCGACAATACTCTTAGTTTTGTGAAACTTCTCCTGCAAAATTAACCTCAAACACTGTTCAACGAATGCGAACGACAGCTTTCACAGCAACCAAAAATTGATTCTTGGATACGGCGTAATTCAGTCCGTAGCCAGCTCACCTTGCTAGGGCGCTAAATGTTTTTACAGAAAGATACAAGGGTTTTCAATGACTTACATGCAAGGTTGAAAATTTTCTATGAGGCTAAAATTTTTCCAGGAGCAGCTGAACCCATCACGCCCGCCGCCCTTGGTTACGAGCCAGAAGTAATCAAAGGGGATGCTTTAACCGTTCAACCGCACCCTTAGGAACTTTGACATAACGCAAAAGCATCCCTTCGGTACTCAATTTCCAAGACTCCTGCGTCGCCGTAGATTACGGATTTAAACTTTTTGGCCAATCTATGACTGTGGGTGTTTAGTACAAACAAAGCAACTTCATACCCCGAATCAGTGTGGCTCTATTTGCGTCATTGCTCAAACAATGAACGTTATAAACTGCGCTGAGTATTGAAAATCTTATCTTTTGCCAGTTAAACTTCAAGTAAATATACTTTAGTTTTTGTAAAAAAATATCTCGAGAAACGGTTGTCTTGCGCTAACAATTTTTAAGCATTTATACAACTCATTACAGATAACGTACTTATATACTAAATACACAAGAAAATGGTGCAATGTGAACATACTGTAGTGACCCGAATAAAAGAGAGATAGAGTGATATTTATTTGGCGTCTCCAGAAGGTTCCCCTCTGTTATTTGGTTACGGACTGTTATTTATTTTTAACCCGCTCTTCGCCACCATTCGTTACTGATATACATCCGGTATTGCAACTATCCGTTGCATTAAACGTTTATTTGTTTGTATCAAAAGCTTGGGCAATAATGCAAGGTTATGCTTAGAATGAAAGCTTCGAACTCAATTTCAATTGATCCGGGAGCCATTTATGCCCTACAATTAGGGGTAATTGACATTTATGGACTCTATCGCTCCGCTTACGGAATTTTATTAGGATAGGCACTCCTATTGATTGGAACTCAAAATGGGGACCCCCTCTTATAACCCTCGTTTTTGGTCACTACAGTGGACACAACAAAATAGTTTATATACTTCTGACTTTTTATAGAAACGGTCCATGCAAAGATCAGGTGCAGACAAGAACGCATAATAAACTCATACACATGCATGCCGAAGTTACCAATTTTCCATTGACATTTGTGCGTTTTGCATGATCTGTTCTACTGTTAAGGAAGTCGATGTCACTTGGAGCCGTTTTTACATACGAGAAGTATTTTTAACATTAATATAGCAACGATTTATATTTATCGTCATGAGAATACTGTCCGAATTTTTCATTGGAACAAATTTGAGGTATTTTCCTTTTAAAAAGGGTGGGAATTCGCATCATAAAACAGAACACGTGCCGGTGCATTTGTTTGTCAACGAAATGCACGCAGTTGCAAACTGTTGTTCACGACGATTTTAGATCTACTTATAATTTAGACATGCATCGTCGATCGTGTAGCGGCGACATTTGATTGGACGTTGTCGGCTCCGAAAGAACATCTAAAAGATTTGGTATTAATAAGGCATAATTGGCATACCGTTACGTAACGATTCTGTGAGGATTTATTTTTCAGAAATGATTCTTGACATCTCGTTCTGTCCGCCGCTGAATCCATTTTCCTGAGATCACGTTCTCCAGTGGTGGATCCACAGCAATTTTAGGTGGAAGACGCCACGCAATAGTGAAAGCTTGCAAGCGAAGCGACCGGGAAGCCAAGCGCAACTTTTAGTGCCTACTAAAGCTTGATACAAAATTTTGGTTTTTTTGATCTCTAGGCTGCAAGGCCAGTATGTGGCATCCTCTTTGGATCCGACAGGACGTTCTACATTTACACTTCATCAATGTTTTGCTCCTCGGACACAACACGTATTCTTGCTTTAACAATGCTTCTTTGAGTTAAATTTTGATTTATATTCGGCAATAAAATCTCTCTGGCCCCATTCCAATAAACATTCAACCAGTACAACCCGTCGTCCGAAGGTCTTCGTGCTGCTTCTACTTCACGTTTGTGAACAAACGCTTGAAATGCATCAACAGTAGCGAACGTTGTTCCAGTAACGCTAAAATGAGTCAACGAATCCATTGATTGAGCAATGAACGAATGACATTTGTTTAACTGTTCGACATCGTTCGTAATCTCATCGCGATTGGCTAAATCCAACCTGGTAAGTGATTTGAAACGTTTTAATAGGTCGTATAGTTGACCAATTTCGTTAGCATCGAATTGTAATTCGATATCAGGTATGACAGCAATATAGAGTTCTTGGAGATCACCCAATTGTCCTGATTGACGCAAATTGATAAGTTTCTTGATTACTGATGCTTGGCTTGCCGCCGGTGTTTCAGAAATGTTCAACGAAATTAAATCCGGAAAATTTAAATTCATCAACGCTTCAGTGGTGAACGCTTGAACGCCTTTTAGCGACAAAATCGTGATTGTATTTAACGGCGTTTCGAGCAATTCAGGTGTAACCAAATGGCCGTCTGCAATATCGCTATAATTGAGCTTTAATTGTTGAACCGAGGCCGGAGCGCAGCTAACAAAGTAGAATTCGCTGTGGCAGTCCGGGTGCTTTTTGATGTCACAGTTTAACAGTGAAATCATTCGTAAACTGGCAGATACGGAAACAAACTCTTGCGGAGTTGTAAAGTTTAATAACGTTATCGGAATTCGGGTTAACTGAATTTGCTTAAGCTGTTTGCATACTTCAAGCAACGCGATTAATTTAAATTCTTGCAATTCAATAGATTGAGGTAGCTTGTTGGTGATACTAAAATTATTCAATTACTTACTGAAATATCAGCCCGTATCAACAGTAACGGCTTATCCGTTCAAAGACAGACGAACTGGAAGACTGGGAAGGTTATGGTTCAGAATTATGGTTCATTGTAAATTTCAATGAATTGATTAATCAACACAGAGAGAATTTAAGTTATTTCTTGTTATTGCTGAAGTAGCAGCAAATATACACTCACTCAGAGTTGGGTTTATTCCGGGTGAGTGATTGCTAAACTGAGTATGAATTCAATCGTTTCAGAATTCTGAGTTCGAAATGCCTAATTCAGAAGTATGTCTTTCAGAAGTCAGAATTCTGAAATTACTGAATTCATACTTAGTTTATTAATCAACTCACTCGGAACTAACTCAATTCAGAGTGAGTTAATAGTTACTGTTAATTCAGAAATAACCAGAAACAACTAATTGTTCCTTACCTAACAGAACGCATTTGTATAGTGATCTCGGTATTCCTTTGCTTTTAATTCTTCAGTATATTATTTTTTAAGAAACAGAAAGAATATAAAATCGTTCACGGGTTAATATGAACTGTAACACCATTTAAAAATGAACAAAAACTTTAAAATATCAAGTGACCGAGCCAGAGGAAAACCAGGGGGGCTTAGTCTCCCGACAAATTATATTGCTCTTCCTAGAAAATTTTCAACCTTGCTTGTAAGTCGTCGAAATCCCTTGTATGCGCCTCCAGAATCCAATTTAGTCACCCAGCATGGTGAGCTGGCTACAGGCCTGAAATAGCAAGACAGTATGTGTGAACTACGAGTGAATATCTATATATTAAAGCTGGAACACCCCACATACGTATTTTGGGCAACTTTCCAGGATTACTTTGTTTACAATAATTTCTTAAATACACGTGATTGTTCTATGAAAGGAAAATTTGTAAGTACTTTGGCGCATCCCGAAAAGCTGGCAGACTAGCATTCATAATATTTAGTTTCAAACTTAATATTTAGTTTAAAACTTATTTTTGTGCTTTTAATATACTTCAGTATTTGGTCTTATAAAATATCTACAACATCAGACTATTGTTGAGTTAAACAAAAGTTTTGCATTAAAGCACTTACGATAAGTATGTAATCTTTTCTACCATTATTGTTTTATGTATGTTTTCGTACTGAAGCAGGCAGCTTTCGTCTATCAGAACCCAATCGACAATTTGAACATTATTTACTGAATCCGGATAATTCACATATGACGGCGGCTCGTCTTCCTCAACAAACGATGCTCGATGTAAAGTACATAATTTTGGTTGCTCAACGCTGATTCGTTGAATATTTTTCAGTTGATATGTAATGTCTAAAATATCAGCTTCAGCAGCCGAAATATATGTTACACTTTCGTTTAAATCCACCAAAAACAGCGAATAAAAATCGACCAACGATACAGCTGAGTTGTAGACAAGTTCCGTGGGTTTAACATCGATTTTAGGATTCGAAAAACGATTGCTAAGCCAATAGCTGAAATCTGCGTAATCTGAGCGTTTGGGTTTAGGAATTTCTTCAGCATTTGGCGATGTCGGCAAATTCAACGCATTTGCAGATGATGCTATTTCTGCTAACCGAACTTTTAACTGAACCTTTTTCGGGCCGCATTGTATTGTAGCAAATAGAGTTTTTGGTTTGCAAATATCAGCGGTAGAAGTTTCTGTAAAAGATACATTTGGTTATGTGTTGTGATGAATAGAACAGGGTCGTAACAGTAGTATAAACATATTCCTAAGCCTAAGCCTAAGACCAAGCTTAAGAAGGATCTTATACCTGAGCCCAAGCGTAAGGCAGGCAATGCAAAAATAAATCTAAACCTTAAGCTTACTTTACGGCAGTCCCGCAGAAAAGCGTTCCAACCCTGAGTGTTACATGAGCTGGCAAATGAAACAAAACATAAAATATTTTAGAAGCTAGAAAATGTATGTCTACCGCGGAAGCTATGTTAGTGCAGAAGGCTTAGACTTAGGAATACGCTTTATACTACTGTTCTGTTCCTTTCCTATACATTGACCGAATGATTTAATGCAGTGCGAATTTATATTATGCTTCCAAATTTTATGACTATAAACATTGAAACCAAAAGAACATATTCTCAACATTGCATAGCATCTAATACTGCTTGATGAAAAGTCTGGTAAAACTTTACATTTAAGCGCGTCAATTAAAATTGCTAAAATTCCAAACAGCTTCTTGTGACGGCGCCAGAGTTGGATGTGGGTAAGAATTTTTTTACCCGACCCGCGCCTTATTCACGCAAATATGAATTTTTTTCCACGCGGGTGTACCTGCGCAAAAAAGATCTACCCGCGACTCATCTTTGACCCGCGTCTGAAGTTAAATCAGTATTTTAAAAATAGCAGGCGCTTTGCACTTTAATGAAGTTTTGCGTTATAGTTTCAACGACACTTACACACGAAAGTTTGCTAGAATCAACAAAATTTCAAACCAAACTAAATAAAGCACCGGACCGCAACTGATCGAAAGTAAAACAGACAATATCGTATCTTTGCACGTTAAAACTTAAGATTGGCGCGGGAAGAAACTGTTAATTTTTTACCCGCGTGATACAATTTTTATCCTCGGGTATATATACCCGCGGCTGAAATTCTATACCCAACCCGCGTTTACCCGCGGATAGCGCACTGCTGCCTTTGCCAATATTTTTTGAATGTAACCATTTTGTGCACTCTCTTGTTTAAACCATATCGCTAGCTGCTGATAGACGCTACAGCTATTGGAAAATACGAGCTATTTTTTGAAGGCGTCAAGCTATAGCGTAACAACGTGTTTCATGTTGAGCAACGTTTCCACGTATGTATACATTTTTTGGCCAATATTACCTTAAGGGGCGTAACTGCAAATTAAGCGTATCCCTAAGCTTAAGCCTAAGCTTAAGCGTTGCAAAAATGTGTTCATCAGCCTAAGCCTAAGCAAAAAAGTATAATCTAGAATCTAAACCTACTCCTTTTTGGACCCAAGAGAAACCTGGACGCCCCTTTACTTATTTTAGTTCGCGGACTCTATGTTAGATTTAACTAAACCACATATAAACGAAAACATCTTAATGAAGTTTTAATCTATAATAATTTTTGAACATAAATGTATTTTAAACTTTAGCGTTTGCTTCATTAACATGGGTTTAGTAAATATTAGTCAACCTGGTTGCAATATTTGCAACCGAAGTCAACATATTTTGCACCGAAATGTGGAAACGCAACAAAAAATCTTTTTATAGAATAATACATAAACAAAATGACCCATGTTTAGAACAGGGCTGGATCGCTTTCTGGAGGGGCTATAATAGTCAGTTTAAGCTTTAGACTGTTTTTTGCTTAGGCTTAGGCTTAGGCTTAGGAATAGGCTCACCCATACGCTTAGGCTTAAGCTTAGGCTTAGGCTTAGGAATATGCTTATACTACTGTTCCGGCTCTGTTCTATACATGGGCCAACAAAATGAATGCCGTTTGCAAGATACACTATACTAATCAAAATTTAGTAACACATTTAATTTGCATACGTTTTTAAATTTACTGTTGAAACGGTTAGAGGCGGATCCAAAAATTTTTGACAGTGGGTTGGGTTGGCAAATGTTTTGAACCGCAAAAATTGTACGGTAGTTTTTGACCTTACCATTTTATCACGAAAAAATCTGCGGGAAAATTTTTTTTGCAAAAACAATTTTTCTGAGGGCAAAAATTGTAAGGTAGGAACCTACCAATTTTAACACCAAAAAATTTGTGACGGGGGAAGCCTGCGCACTCCTGCCCCAGTCTGGATCCGCTAGCGGAAATGGTGTTCAATATATGTATGCGAGGTTTTGCACCTTTAATTATATAGAGTTATGGACTATAACAATCATTGAGACAAAAAATATAGAAACAAACGGAACATGTTTCTTCATAGTTGCGTGTAACTTTTAGACTGCCGGACGCAAGATAATAACCACCCGAACCCCGATGCAATGCCTTGAAAGTGCCACGCTTCCCTGTAAAACCAAAATTTTCTTGGCTATTTTCTTACCACTTGGGTCCGTTGTCGTCATTAAAGCAGACGCAGTTACATTTAACTTAAATGAATCAGATATACAATACACTACCAAGTTTTAAACGAGTAAAAATACTACATTTTAAAACTGTTTTTAGTTTTTATTATTCTCGTTTTGAATAAATTCTTTTGAAGCTATTAAATATACTGTTTGTATCAGATGCCCACGTGGAAGATCCTTGAAAATTTTTTGCATTTTTCATGTATCACAATATTTTCGTCAGCGCTGTAGCATATGCAAAATAGATACAGTGTATCTTCGTAAATATACGGTAATGCTAGAAACTTTCTGTAAACGCAAATTTTTATACGTGTTGCGGGGATCACGTTATAACCGGGGCAGGCGGGATACGGTTTGTTCCATGTTGATTCGACGTCAGTTAAATTTCGGGCTCTTATATCGGATCAGCAGACAAAACTCGAATGTTATATGACAGCTTATAAACCACCGCTCTCAAGTGATCAATGTGCACAAGGGACGGTATGTCGTGTGATACTGTGGGACATTTATGGGAATATCTTGTGATATTCCAAAATTTCAACGAATATCATATGCTATTCAGCGGGACAGTGTAATCTTTGGTGCGCATAAATGAATGGAAAGTTGAACGACAGAGGCCTAGATGTGCTTTAAATACCAAATACACTCCTGCAAACCGTTCCGACACAAAATCGCTTCCAACTACAGCTTCATACTTCAAAAATTCAAAGTTCACATTCTAGCATCATATGATCTTCAACAGGACAATTCGGGCATGTTACCTCAAGCATGGAAACATTTAATAATATATCATATGATATTCGCGTACAATACCTCGAATATCATATAATATTGAAGAAGAAAAGGTGACGTATACATGATATAACAGACATATACGAATTTTTGTACGCTATGAGGTCTACATGCAGACAAAATGTTACCAAACAGTCTAATAAGGACAAAACGTGTCCCAAGCTGCCCCGGTTATAACATGAACCCCACATGTATAATAAGTCAGTTCATTTCAAATCTGCATAGTAAAAGTTGGAAAAAACGAACTTGGAACATTGTAATTTTTGATACTATTCACATTCAAATAATTGGAACGCTATGTCTAAGATTAACATCTTCAGGGGTGTAAGGTATTTATGTAAAACTAAAACCGTAGCTATTAGATACTGTGGTAATTTTAAGTAGCTATTAATACGGTTAAGGGGTTTGGTGCAAAAAATTGTCCTTTGGTTAAAAAATAGGACAGTTGTTTTTATACATGATTTTACGTATTTACTTAATTTCGATATGGAACGGGCCTATAAAAGGTAGCCAAACCGGTTACATTATGAAAGTGGCACATGTGTGCAACTACCGATTTACTAGTTATTATAAAACTACTCAAGCCATTAATTATATACACATCCTTAGTAGCCTACACCCAATTTTAGCAGTTAAATTGAAATTTTAATTTGGTATGGTAGTACCACGTTTTAAAATGGTTCTTCCATAGGGGGCGGGCACAAGATTAATAGTTATTTTGAAAAATACAATTGAATTGTGGATAATAAATCTTTTGAACTAAAACCCCTTTCAATGCCTCAATTCTGCCTTCGGGTTTGGGTAATATTTTTATTTTCAGACGGCATCCCGGGCCCGTAGCCAAGGGGGAGGGGGCAGGAGGGGCTCAGCCCCCTGGACAAAATTTTGGCCCCTTAAAGAATTTTCAACCTTGCTTGTAACTCATTGAAAATCTTTATATGCCCCTCCTGGAAAATTTTCAACCCCCCTAACAAGGTGAGCTGGCTGCGGGCCTGTGACATCTTTGTTCGGAACAAATGCATTCATCTGATTTTGATAATACATTTACATTTAATTACTATGAAGGTTCATAATTTTACACGGTTTCAGGTATTAGTTTTGGCCGTTGCGCATAAAATACTATTTAGTCTTCGTGTTGACGAACCGAATACAAATTCCACAAACTCGTTCAACCACAAACGTGAAAAACGATGCGCCGACAATTATCAAGCACAACACATTAATGCCATGGAAATGTTCCAAGCGAAGCGCAATGTGGGCGTTAAAATTTGCCGGAGTACAAAGTTGTAATCCTCGTGAAATTTCATAATCAATCTGAATAAATAAAACATACTGTAAGTTTCGACCATTTTCTAGAATGTCTACCCCCATTTTGGGCTCTTCCCCAAAGATAGCCCCCCTTAACAACATTTTAAGCTATAAATTTGAAAATGTTCGCAAAGGTCCACCACCCCGAAATTTTGTCTGGGGGGGCACCCTAGCTTGTCCCAACACTGGCGTTGCATTTGAGGTTTTGAATATTGTACAACGATGTAAGCATGCATGGCTTTACTGGAGGTGTACTCCAACATTGATGAAGTAATACAAAAAGCAACATGCAAATTACATATGGTGAGCGAAGACCGTTTGAGCACAACTCAGGTCTAGATGAAATACTACTTGTCGTCTTACAAGTAGGTTGTCAAAATAGCTTTGTGACCTTTTAGACACAGGATTATGAATAATATAAAGTCGATGAATACAAAAATAATAAAAAAATTAAAACTGACATATTATGAATACAAAAATGAATAAATAACAATAAAAACTAACGTATTTTTGTTCGATATAATGTATCATTGTCGTCATCGTTGTAATCATATTGCTAAAAAGCGGAACAATTGTTGTATTTCGTCGAAAAATATACGCCACCGACGAGCTTTGTGGATAATCTTGATCTGCTACAAAATGCAATCCGCATCGACCTTTTAGTAGTACTGTTTGCGCTAAAAAACGTAAATATAATTATGTCAACATTTTTTAATTAAAGTACTGATGAATAATGCTTAAGCTAAAACTTTTCTGTATTGAATGAAATGAAACCAGGTCTTACGTTGTATGCTTGCGTTTGAAGTTTATTTGTTACAAAATAGTTTCGAAAATTTTTCCAAACAATAAAATGTGTATCACAACTATTACTTGCAACTTTGATTCTGGCTTAAACAAATAATTTGAATCCCTACTCCAATTCCGGTTCCGACTAAATTTTGTTCCGGTTGAAATCTTGATATATTTTCTATTCGCTCTAGCAAACGCAGTCAGCATCATGTGACATCGTATTGAATATGTCGTGTTTCATATAAGGACTTTTTGGATATAACTGTATACGATCTTGTACAGTTTTCACAATTCGACATAATAGGTGTTTTGATTCAAATAGCACGGTGTGATCTGATTCAACTGAAAGCCTGTGGCAAAAGATAAATTTTCTCGTTCAAAGCGGCTTAATATTTGATACCCAACCGCTACAAGCAACGTACCGTAATGTCGATCTTGTCCTGGATAAACCAAAGTTGGATCATTTTCAAGCATTTCCATCAGCTTTGTAACGTTACCTTCGTGTACTATTGAGTTCTTAGTGAGAACACTGTTTAAGTCACGAAAGGCTTTCGTTCGTCCTTTGATAACATCCTGCCAGAAGAATGTGCTTCCTGATCCAGTGTCGTTGACCAGCTTGTATTTGCCTTGTCGTATCTAAAATATTGAAACTGTAAAATTTGAAACTATAAATTTAAAAACAGTTAGAAATAGTACAAAAATTAGAAAGCAAAACAGATACTAATTTAGTGGATGATTTGTTTTAAAACAAAGGTTATATTTTGTTGCTCGAAAACTCGAAAACGCAAGGGCGTAGCCACGGATTGAAAAGTGGGGGTGGGAGGTCCGAGCCCTGAACAAAATTTGTTTCATTATATTTTATAAACTAACCGCTAATTGCACATATAGTTATCCCTAAACTTCAAACGTCCAATGACTGTGAACAATTCAGGGTGCAACCAAAATTCCGGCTCCGGCATATATTTTTACCTTTTCCGGTTCTGGTAAATGTTTTCCGGAAGAAAAATTCCGGGGTTAAAATTTGGTCGGTAGAAAGTAAGATATTTTACTAAAAAATGACAATAAAAATTAAATAGACTTTATTAGTATAGTATGCAAACCTTGACAATCGCCGAAAATAAACCATTGTACGTAGATTTCGCTTCGGTTCCGTAGATTATGAAAATCTAAACTACAGCAGATAAAGTGAATACCTATCTCCAACTAAGGTGTTTTCACCAATAATATTGCAAAAAAATTAAAAAGAATTCTTCGGTGGCATGTCTTTTCATTTTCCGGTTGCGGTCCCGTTTCCAGTAAGTTTTTCCAATTCCCGTTCCGGTAACTTGTAACTCCCGTTGTACTCTGGTGGGTATATAATAAGTTTTATTTCGACCCAATCAATGGGAGGTGACAAATTAGTTTTTGGACCCCTGCGCAGAAAGTGAGGGTCGGACGCCCCAGGCCCCCTGTGCTTATACGCCTATGCGAAAACGTGCTAACCACATCGAATCGATGGTAAACAACTAATCCGGCCTTAATAAATGCTTAGTTTTGAAACTTTGGTATTTTCAAAATGTTTGTGGACAAATTTAGCACACAAAAGTTTACCAAATCCGTGAGTTCTGTAGTCGAGGTAAACGAAATGCGTTGGCTAGTTCTTGTCAACGTGCTAACCAGTGCACTTTCATAGACCATAACAAATATTAATGCTGTGAAGCCTAACGTCAAGATCACCATCGTTCCGCTGAGTAAACGGCGTTCGTTGTATAATCTGCAACCTTGTTTGACAACAAGCAAATAAGTTTGCCAAACGCACTGAAATTTAGGCAAAAACATTTGAGATTAATAAAGACAATTTGGGTCAGTCATTGAAACATTGTTCGAGCCATATAATGGGTATCATGTAGCTACGGTAGTATAATTTTTAATTCAGATAAATCTTTGCGCTAAGCTTATGAACTTCGCAGTAGCAATAACAATTAAATTACAACGACAATGCGGAACATTGGCCTTTTTTATGCGAAGCGAATTTCACAAAGTGCTTTATGCTTTGTACTCAGGGGTCGAAAGGTGGATGTCGATCGGTCCGCCTGTCTGTCCGAAAAGAACCTCAGGAAGCGCTGAACCAACTTTGATAATTTTTTGTTTGAAAGCTTCTTATTCTGGGGTGTTAACATTGCATTGTGGTTTTAAAATTTTAAGCAGTTTATTAGCTACAGGCTAATTTGCATATTCGATTAACCATAAATTAGGACTTTTTACTGTATTGCACTGTTAAGGTTACAAGCAATCTAATTTCAGCATTACAGGCTTTTGGATACGAGAATTCAAAATAAAGTGTTTATAAACCTTCGAAACCAATAAATGAATAGTTAACTAGTAACTAATTTGCATATTAACTTAATTGACTAAGCCTAAATTAGGACTTTTTAAATTTTCCCTCATTATTAGGAGTACAAGCAATCTAATTTCAGCGCTGGATGATTTTTGGGCGCGAGGAATCTGAATAAACTGTTCATAACGCTTCAAACTCGATCAATGAATGGTTAGCTAAGGCAAGTGTTCTCGGACGAAGAATTGCCGTGATACCAATCAAATGCGCGCGGCCGAAGTTTGCAGAAAGTCTAAATACCTTATGATTTCAATTGTAAGTTGACACTCTTCCGCCACAAGTGTGACGTAAATTCAATGTGGTTTACGATCAAGTTAGTTAAACATACCACAAAACTTACCGACATCGCTGTCATATCTTTGCAAGTCTTACGCGTCTGACGCATATTTTCGATGCCAAATTTTTTCGCTGTTTGTGTTGCAATCCACAATAATGCAATGGCCAACAACGAAACAACGACAAATAATAGCCAAATTTGTTGCGGCAAAACTTTATACAACAGCGCGCTTGATTCAATGCTAATCGCACCCACTGGTTTTGAACAAATAAATCCAATTTGATTTGCAAAATAAGGAATCGGAACGGTGAAATCAAAGTGTTCCTAAAATACTGCAGTTTTGTTTAAACTGAATGAAGGTAAAAAATATTTACTCAATTGGCCGTCACAGCGGGCCCGTAGCCAAGCGAGGGGACGGGGGATCTAAGCCCCCCGGAAAAATTTGGGCCTCCCCAGAGAATTTTCAACCTTGCTCGTAATTCATTGAAAACCCTTGAATGCCAATCCTGAAATTTTTTAGCCTCCCTAGCAAGGTGAGCTGGCTGTGCGCTTGCGTCACAGTCTCGGCGGAAGCGTTTTGCAAGTAAACTTAATAATGATAATCAAATTTACCAGTATGACAGCTGTTTGCGCTAAAACTCCCGATGTTATTAGTTTCCATTGTGAGGCCATTCATATTGTACATAGAAGCATGTGAGACGTGCTTGTCCTGGAGCATATGCCGTATATATATGCAATGCACATTGTATAGTATGCTCGCCGGCAGCGTGCGGTCGACACATAGTGGACGATAGAAGCGCTTCGAGAAGCGGGCTGCTTGACGCAGTGGTAGAACGCTTGTCTCGGAGTACTGAAGCCGCCAGATCGATCCCCGCTCTGTAGGCCCTCTTTTCCAGCTGCTTAGTAAAAAGGTCTGAAGTCTCGCTACCTACCTGGACTAGTAAATACATGTAACACAAATATAATTTATGACGCAGAGTTGAGTTCGTTGTGCTCTGAACGTCTTTGACCAATAAGTTTTATTTTTTCTTTCATTTTTCCGCTGTTCTTATAACATTGTGTTCCGGAATTGATAGATTTATGAGTCTATACGTGGCGGCAGAGATTGAAAGCGTATTCGTATTAACATGTTTTATAATACTTTTGGTGCTATACTACGGTCTCAAAGTACTGTGAATCATTAGTTGTTATACGTTTATGCAAAATATCCTGTCGGATATTCTCCGGTGTCCCCTACGCCGAGGAATATCAGCCGGCGCGCTAAAACCCGACCCTCAAGCTCCAGGAAGCCCTCGGGCCGCCCTAAACCTCCCTTACAACAAGAACAACAACAACCTGAAAACACAATACCCACCCCCCCGTCCACGGCACGGTTACTGTAGCTCTCTACGCGCTTGCCTCCGCTCTCACAAGTGGTATTTTCAAGTCAATAGTCGCGTAGTTAAGCGCCGTCCGAGTTCCACCACCGTTTACTATTATTACGTTTTACTTTGATTCAGTTACTCTACATCAGGTTATTTGTACCGCATACGCGGCTGTGCATCACATGTGTAATATTGATTGATAATATCAGCGACAGATACTGACGTTTACAAAATGAATTTCAATGTTTAACAACTGCTATCAAAAAGGGATACCCTGATATTTGTGTTTACATCGCGAAGGTTCATTGACCCAAATACTCTGCTTTATTTTCAAACTTTTGGGTTTTCAACCTATTTTCGAATTCGTCTTAGTTTCGTAACCGTCTTAGCCTGGCAGTCTTTTCCCCTTTTTTACCGTTTAACGCTACTTTACGACTATTTCGCAAGTATTTTTAACGCCGTTGTTCAAGCCAAATGCAAGCACATTTTCACTTGGTTTCACACAGAAAGTTTAACGACTAGTAACTGGCCAACGAACAGTCAGATCAACTTCCAAATTTTGATCTAGAAGGTTTGCAGAAATCTCTATCTAGTGGTATAAAAATTATTTTGGCCAAGAAGGCCTGTGTCTAGAAAAACACGTTACTTTGCGGACCCTGAACTCCCATATTCAAAGTATTATGAGTGTCTACGGACACGTGTGTGTCTAAAAATGAAATTTGTCTTTGACTCAAGCCACTTGTAATTGCGTTTAAAAAACGCGTATAATACAGTTTTTGTATTTGTTATATTACGGAACCGCTTAACCTGCCATAGGGCAAGGCCCACGCGGAGGTTCAACGGCTCCCTATATGGTTTAAAACCCAATTGCATTCAGATTCCGTAATTAGCGAAATCGAATAGCACTTTTATCTCGCGCTCTCGCACTTACTTATTATCATAGGGTTAAACGATCGCGGCTTGCGATCGAAATAATTTCACCGGCTTCGTCCTATTATTTTCGTCGGTCCACGGACCTGATCTAATTTCGCGTCCTACGGGACTTAATTGCGTGCAAATCCGCCTTATTGACGATAGTATCATTATTATAACTCGTATGGCATTATGTGTGTTGTTAATAAACTGCCAGATTACTGGTACTTGTGAGCCTGATTGGAATGCTATAATAAATTTGATTGGCAGACACGAACTATCAAAACCCACAACCGGCTCTCCTGCACTTAATAGGCTCACACAGGTGGAGTCCATGTGTTTCTGAGGCCACCCAACGCAGAAACCCATCCTCCTATATTTCCGTCAAGCAGGCATATGATACAACAAAGCAATACTTACCATTCGAGCTTCGGTAATTTTGTACCAAACGTTTATTCCGTCAACTTCACCGCGTAGCATTTCGCCCAAAAATCCTGTTTCCATCGTTGTTCCCCAGTTAACTTTGCCGCGAGCTGGTAACCATTTGATGGTAACATTTGCCAGTTGTGCAAAATATGTTAATATTTCAATGTCAATACCTGGATACTTGCATTCGTTTGCATCAATCAAATTTTCAGCAAGATCTAGCGCACAAGGATAACAAAGTGGTGCGTATTCTGGCATTCGAATTACTAATTTGCCCGGAGTACCCGCATGCGTCCCGTTTCTGGCGTCCATTTACGACTTTTCATACATGTTATATTTGAAATAATTTTAATAAATATTCTACAAATTAAATATGTATTAAAACGCTATATTATTGGATAGTGCTATAGTGTGACAGCTGTTGTGACCTGAGTGAAATGTAATCTAAAACGTTTTTGCGTTGTAAGCCGGTGTCGTCCCAGTTATCCAATCCGTCCGAGTCTGCCAAAAATGGATCGATTTTGAAAATTTTTGCATAATTTGATCTTCTTATGACCTCTCCTGATCATTCCACGTTAATCAATCGTCTGATTGCAAAAAATTTAACACCATTGAACTCAGATCTGCACGTTGCATCGACCGGAATATGATTTGCCAAACTACAAACAATTTTTTGGGTAGCAAGGGGGCGGGGGGACCTTGGGACCTTGAAAAATCAAATTTTTACAAATTCAAATTTATGCATGAAATAATGAGGGGAGGTCATGAGAAGCTAAATATGCAAAATAATTTTTAAATCCATCCTTTTTGGGAAACACGGGCCGGTAGGATAACGGAAAAGATCTGTAATCCGAAAACCACTATAATAACCATAACAAATATGCGTTTTTACTACATGAGAAATAAATTTTAATGAAAAAAACAGTTCCGAACAGCTGTATTTTGTTGTAGCACGAACATTTTGTTCTTGCTTGACGAATAGTTACGGTGGAATATTCTTAGCTATACATAAAGTTACAAACCTAATAATTGTTTAATGGTACGTTTACATCGCCTCATAAACGATGACCCGATTTACACTATTAAAGTGCAAGTAAATTCTCCTGGTTATCCTGATACGCACCTAATGCATCATCCACATTAATTTGCGCCCGGCTTGTGGAAATCAAAGACGCCTTTTTCCAACTTGAGTTTGGAAAAAGGATAGCAGTGGGAAATTGAATTTGAAAACTTTTCCAATTTCCCTTTGCCGTCAATTTTATAAAATCGAGTAGTAAATTGATAATGATTTATCAACTTCAATTTACAACTTACGAAAAAGAAAACCGTAGATAAAGGAAATTGAAACATTTCGTAAATTCAATTTCCCACTGCCCTGTTAAATTTTGTTATCATATGGAAAATTGGCGACGTGACTAAATTTTAGCACGAAAAATAATATTTTCCCTTTTATCAAATAGATGAGTACTTTACACAATTTCGCTTGTAATATTTACCCCCAAAACTATAAAATTTAAACGGAAATATAGGTCAAATACGTAACTGACCTTTCACGGAAAAATAGGTTGAAATACGTAAATGACCTTTCGTATTAAATGCGTGTTTGTTTAAGGAGTTTTGCATTCTTTCAGCAGGAATGGGTGACTTCGGTCAAAAAAGCGAGACCAAGACCGAGACTTTTGATCTCGGTTTGGATCGATTTTTAACCAAGCAAATTGAAAAGGTACAATTCTAAAAATCGGTATTTGTTACGCCAATACTGTAGTGACCTGAATAAGAGGGGTACCCATTTTGAGTCCCAATCAAAAGGAGTCCGTATCCCTAATAAGAGTCCGTAAGCGCATAGAGTCCCAAAACCCTAATAGAGTCCATAAATTTCAATTATTCTTAATTGTAGGTGTAGCGCATAAATGACTCCAGAACCAAATATTAAAGGTGAGTTCAAAACTTTGAAGCGTACTTCTGCATCTACTTCTACGTTAGGACCCTCCACCCTGGAGTTTGAGGGGAGACCCCACCCATGTCATTAATATAATAAAATAATCACTGGGTGAACTTGAGTCTTCTATTAAAATAGTTATAGTGTAGAGGGAAGTAAACAAGTACCCAACTTTATTCACGTATATAGATTTGGTCCAAAATACAAGCTTAACATGGCTACGTACTTTCTTCAACTCAATATTCTCATTTTTGTCCTTCAGGCAAAATAGGTCAGGCGCGTATACTAATTTTCCAAAAACCATTGCACATTAACTAACTAGCTTAAGAATTAATAATTATTTGCGTATTCTCATTATCGTCCTTCAGGCAGAATTGGTCAGGCGCGTATACTAATTTTCCAAAAATCATTGCACATTAACTAACTAGCTTAATAATTAAAAATTATTTCCGTATTCTCATTTTTGTCCTTCAGGCAGAATAGGTCAAGCGCGTATACTAATTTTCCAAAAACCATTGCACATTTCACTAGCTTAATAAGAATTAAAAATTATTTCCGTATTTTCATTAATTAATTTTAAAACGCAATTTATACGAACAATTATACGAACAATTGTTTATTAAACAGAGCAGACAATACTCAAAACGACTATTGATCATAGTTGAAATGCGCCAAGTCTAAGTTTCTAATGTTGTGCATATTCCAACACTTTAAATCATAACGGCATTAAAAGTATGTGGGCAATAATTAAACTGACTGATTTTATTGAACGATATGTGAATTGCATATGTCGCCGACCCCTCCAAAATCCAGAGGCATAGGACAGCACTACTATGCGTACTTTTACCTCCTATACCGAAGATGAACACCGGATATCCGGTCCGGATAAGAAAAAAGGACCCCTACCTTACAATTTGTCCCCACTCCCCACATAAATGTTTTGTGATAAAATGATATGGTCATTCATTACCTTGCAATTTGTCCCCTCATCATAATACTTTCGGTATAAAATAGGGTCCTACCTTATAATTTTCCCGCTAAGAAAATTTTTTGGAGAAAAATTGCGTTTCAAAATATTTACCATCCCGCCTATTTAGAATTTTCTGGATCCGTTGCTGAAAGCGCGACACCAGTATAAGTAACATGGGCTGACGTTTGTACAACTTAGCGTAAGTGTATTTCAGTCTGGTTCTTTGTTCTTGGAACTAAAACGATTCAAGTATATATAGTTCGAGGGAAGGGTTGTATTCGATGGCATCTCTATTACAGTGGTTTAAATAAGGCAAAGGACAAGCCAAATCAACTCAATTTCAAGTTGTCAACGCAATATTTGTTTAGTAGTCTGCAACAATCTTCTAAAACTGAATACCCAGAACAATTGAGGTATTGTAGTTACTACTGAGTGACCCGAATAAGAAAGGAACTGATATTTATTTGACCTCTCCAGAAGGTACCCCTGTTATTCGGTTACGGGCTGTTATTTGCTTTTATCCCGTCCTCCTCCACACTTCGTTCCACATATATCCGGTATTGTAACTAACCATTGAATCGAATATTTATTTGCCTTGTATCAAAAGCTTTAGCCATAATGCAAGGTTATTATTAGGAACTTACTTTGGAAAACTTAAGTACGCTTCAAGGTTTTGAACTCACCTTTATTTGGCTCTGGAGTCATTTATGCGCTACAATTAGGAATAATTGACATTTATGGCCTCTAATTATGGTTTAGGGACTCTATGCGCTTACGGACTCTTATTAGGGATACGGACTCTTATTGATTGGGACTCAAAATGGGTATCCCTCTTATTCGGGTCACTACAGTACTGGCATAATAAATACCGATTTTTAGAATTGTATCCTTTATGCTCATATCAATTTGCTTGAGGGTCAGGGTACTTCCTTTAGAGCAACAAGTTAAAACAAGTGCTTAAGAAACGAAAACTGAGGTTCGGAAACCCAAAAAATGCAAAATCGAGTTTCGGATATCCGAAATGGAAAATTTCATTTCGGATATCCGGAAATACACGGACATCCGGATAAATATCCGGCAAGAATTGCCGGGTATCCGGATATGAAAAAATATCCGATGCCCATCACTAGCGCCAGCAGTCCTATGGTGCTAAAAAGTATGGCCAATGCAACTTCTAGGGCTTTAACGTTAGATTAAGCATGTTTTTAAGCCTAAGCAAAAAGTCAAATTAAATTGACGTTCTATGGAACTCAAACAATTAAAATACAAGTAAACACGTTGACCTGACATGTTTACATGTATTTTAATTGCATGACCTATATTTGACCTTGCACGACCCCCCAAGTAGCATTTCCGGTTTTCTAAAATTTCAAATTCCAACTGCTATACAATTTACTTGCATCAAGTGGGAAATTGAAGCAAATTTCTGGTCTTCAATTTCCCACTGCGGTAAAGCACCACTTTTCAATTTCCTTTTCACTATCTTAAAAGTGCTTATCAAATTTCCACTCGAGTTTAAAAACTGTTTCAATTTCCCATTACGGTCGTTTTTATTTTCGCTATTGGGAAATTGAAATTCAAAATTGCTAGTCAAATTCCTAGTACGTTTTATAAAATGTTTCAATTTACCTATAGATCAAATTTCGTGTTTTCAGTTTCCCACTGCTACCCTTTTTCCAAACTCAAGTTGGAAAAAGGCGTTTTTGATTTCCCACAAGCCGGGCGCAAATTAATGTGGATGACGCATAAAAATTGCACATTCACAGTTCGCATCACGAAAAAAGCGCAAAAGTTCAAAGCCAACATTTGCGATTTTACCAGTTGAATAACATTTCACAAACGAATTTCCAAAATCACAGAAGGTCCTACAATACAAACTAGATTATAAATATTCGGCCAAATTATCGCCAAATTATTAATAAGGGGGCATTTCTAAATATTTATCAGTCTTCAATTTTCAATTACAGCTATCATATTGCAACTAAACGCAAGCGTTATTTAGTTATGCAGTTTCGTAATTTGTACAGACACAACTACAATTGTATGAATTACTTATGTTGCTATTAATATTAATAAAGTGTTAACGGATTACTGGTGTGCTTTGAATTGGTTTATACAACAACTTTTACTCGATGGAAATGAATAACAATTGTACAAGATAATAAGGCAATAACGGCTTAAATACAAAACGTATCCCAGTTTCGTTACCTTGCAGGTTTTAGATCTGGCTAAAAAGAATGGTAAGATAAACGCGAAACTTACATCATTAATTTTAGAACTTTTCCGCCGTTATTCCGTAACTGCACCTACTGCAATCTATAGACAGATTTTACACATTGTATATATCCAGTTATTGTACTCACGTCTTTCGAAAACAAAAATGTATCTTATTTTACAAATGGTTTGGAAAAACAAAGCAAAACAAAAGTTTTTCAGCAAAAACAAAACCGTCTTTTAAAACAAGCGAATCGTTTTCGATCAATCTACTGATCAAAATTTTAATAAATCATGATTGCAAATGAGCGCATAAACATCACAATCTTATTTAAACGCTCTTCGAGAACAAAACGTATGAATTTTACTCAGTATTAAATACAAAGGAAAGTGTTTCAAAAGCTAAGTCTCAATCGATTGACTCTCTCAGTTCAATTGTAATAATTTAGAATGAACATAAATCAGAAAAACCTTTGTTTTAATATAAAAGAAACAAACAAACAAACAAACAAATGAACAAACTAGCAAACAAACAAACAAACAAAGAATGAAAGAGAGAAAGAAAGAAACAAACGCTCAGGTTGTTTCGAAGCTTATACCTTGACTTAGCTCGTTAATACACCGTTATATTGTCATTATGAACAGTGAGTGTTTGTAAAACAGAAAGCCATAAGGTGCCCAAATACGGTATAGCTTGCTGAATTATTGATAGCTTGTTTTATGTGAAAATTATACATATTGCATTCGTTTAATGTCGGCAGTGAAACTTGAAACTATTATGAAATACTGTGCGTCAGGTTAAGTATTAACTAAACGATTTCCAGACTTCGTTCGGTTAAATTGGCGGATGCTCGTTTGCACGGACATAGACCAGTATAACCAAAATTTTCAATTTCGAGAATATAGGCAACCAGTAGCAAGAGGCTCGGATACGAACGAAAAAGATTTTCAAACTCCAGTACAAAATTTGTAACTTTCGAAGATCCCTGTCTTCTTGTGTGTCCCATTTCAAAATTAGACAAATCCACTGCTTATTTCAACTTGAAAGTAGAGCGGAAATTATAGCCAGCGAGTGTACCTACTGTATTAACGCTTGCGATAGCGACTTCCAATTGGTTAATCATGATTTTTACACAGTCGTGGTTTTCAGCAATTAGCAATATAGGAAAATCGATTCATAAGTTATTACTGCGTAGTCTCATCGTGCATTGTGCCATTGGTTAAGACATTCTATACATGTGCGCACAACCAATAAAAACCAAAAACTTAATTTCTGAACACATCGATTAAAATTTCCTGGCTTCGGCCATGGCTTAGATACTGTTTATACTCAAATTGATATTCGCGAATGCAAAGTGTAACCGGAAATTCATTTCCGGCAAATTTTTTACCGTTTCCGTTAAACAAATACCACCTTGTTTTTTATGGAATACTAAAAGAACGGCGATTTCAATGAGGTAGATATAACAGTCATAGTGCGCCTTTGACCGTTGGTAACGTTCAGCATTTCCAGGAAGTTATACCTAGTAGGCCCTGTCTGTAACTTTAATTGTTATTGTCTAAAGCTGAATAAATTTTTTAGCATAAAACAACTCAATTCGAATTAGTCATTGAAACGACCCTCAATCAAATCATTCATCTCGCGTACCTCAAACACATGAGTTTCGTTAAAATAGATGAAATCCACGGTTGACTGGTAAAACCTAAGACTGCAAGTATCTGCTATTTTTACGGGTACGAAGGGATCACTTTCTGTGGGGGTACTGTTTAAGCTTAAAAATGTCGAGTTTCTATGACTTTTAGAGAACCTGATACTACGCTTGGGGGACCATTATTTACTAGACGCGTTAGTTTATATTTAGCAAACCAACAGCCATCGCACACCTGTGAGAAATACTGTTTACATAGGGCAAGTTTTTAAGGCTCAACGACTGGTATTGTGAAGTGCTACGCATATCTCTTTCTTTGCCCTCAAATTTCAGATCATTGTAGGTTATCTATCGGAGGACACACTACAGAAATTCGATAGTTATTTGCCAAACAATATTAGCTTAGCTGGCATAGCAGGTCTAAAAAGTACTTTCTACGCAAACACAATGCTATCGTGCTACGGGTAAGAAGAAACTAAAGCAATATAGTTGTACCACAGCCAAGCAATCTTGAATTCTTTGTACAGGAAATAGAATGTCCAGATGGGGCTACTGAATATACGTAGCAAACGATGGGCGCCGGATGGCTGGTTGAAAATAAACAACAGTCCGTAACCGAATAACAGGGGGTACCCTATGGCGAGACCAAATATAAATCAGCCCCCCTCTTATTCGGGTCACTACAATACGTGCCCAATGGTACAGATAAAACATAAAATTTCAACAAATTTATCATTTGCTAATTATACAGCATTAAGAAGTATTAGCTTCGTTTGTAATCGCATAGTAACCAAGGTAGTGATTTGCTTTGTTGTGAAAACATTATTCCTGTTAATGATCAGATTCACACTCATCACTTTTTCATAAAATAATAGTAATTGTTGAAATTTGTCCAAACTTGAATAAGCGTACGATTAACGGATACGAACCTACTATAGTGACCCGAATAAGAGGGGGGTTCCCACTTTGAGTTCCAATTAATTGGAGTCCGTATAAAGTCCCTGGCCATGGACTGAAGAGGTCCCCACCAAAATGCACCCGCGAAATTGCAATTCTGCCAACGCCGGAAGTTGTGATTTTCGGCGCAACCGTTTTCGCTCGGGATTTTGGGAAATTGAGATTTTGAAAAATGGGGATTATTACATGAGAAATTAGGACATTACCCGGGAAATTGGGATATTGGGAAATTGAGATATTATCCGAAAAATTGAGATTTTGGGAAATTAGGATTCTGCTGGAATATTGCGATTTCAAGAACAACAGTTTTCGCTCGGGGTTTAGGGAAATTGCAATTTTGAGAAATTAGGATTCAGGGAAATCAGGATTCTGCCGGGAAATTGCGATTTCGAGCGCAACCTTTTTTGCTCGAGATTTTGGAAAATTAGGATTTTGGAAAATTGGGATATTAGCCGGGAAATTGGGATTTTGGAAAATTCGAATATTACCCGTGAAATTGTGTTTTTTGGGAATTCGGACATTATAACCCGGGAAATTGGCATTTTGTGAAATTAGAATTCTGGCGAGAATTTGCAATTTCGGGCGCAACCTTTTTTCGCTTGGGATTTTGGGAAATTGGGATATATATCACCCGGGATATTGGGATTTTGGGAAATTAGGATTTCGTAAAATTGGGATATTACCCGGCAAACTGGGATTTTGGGAACTTCGGATATTACACGCGAAATCGCGATTCTGCCTACGCCTGGAAATTGCAATTTTTGGCGCAACCGTTTTCGCTCCGGAATTTGAAATATTACTCGGGAAATTTGCATATTGGGAAATTAGGATATTACCCGGAAATTCGGATATTGGCAAATTGAGATATTAAAGTTGAGCTCAAAACTTTAAACCATGTTTAACCCGTTATCACATGAATATGTTCTATTTTCTCCTGAGACCTACTTGTATGCTAGGATTCGAACTCCAGTGACTGGAGTGGGAGGCGTATACCATCACCACTCAGCTATATGAGCTTGACGCTCGAGCCCGAGGGGGCTCTCACGTCTTGTGGTGATTTAGTACTATGTATACGTGTTGCAATTGTTAAACACTGTTCAATATACACTATTTAACGTATATACACTGCGCTGAGTTGCCCATAGTCAGTTTGGTTTAAGTCCGAAGCGCTCGTTTGCCGAACACCCCGGGTTTTATTAAAAGGATAAACCACATTTACATCAACGAAAGCAATTATATAAACCAAAGAAGGCAACAACATATTATCATAACATAACAAAGGTCCTTGAAAATTACCCATTATTCTACTCTGCTTGCAAGGATATTATTCAGAGCAAATACGTTAAAAAGCACACAAGAAACCTAGTTTCAAAACAAACTACAAATCAGGTACGCTGAGAAAAAGACATTCGAAAACCCAGCATGCTATCATTCTGTCGGGTTATTGTTCCAAAAACCTTAAAAAACATTCTTCTTTTAGATACAGCTTAAGTTTGCACAAATTTCTATAAACATTTTCCTGAAAAACATCAACAACACAGACATTTTCATTGTTAAACTCGAGTTTACATCGAGCACTCCATATTGCCAATTGTGCATGTTGGACGATGAAATTAAAAGCTATTCTCTTTAATGGGTCGTGAATATTTCGTCCCAAAATTAAATCCGAAATCGTTATTTCATTTACTCCAGCTACCTGTTGCAAAACGGGAGTAATGAAAAAACTAATTTCCTGCGCCCGCAAACAATAAATAAACACATGAACATTATCCTCCCGCACTTCAATTCCATCCAAATAACAAAACGAACATATATTTGTCCCATCTGTAAAATGACTAGTGCGGTGATTAGTATACAATGACTTGTGTCTTAACCTAAAATGGACGTCTCGCGCAGAGCCGTCAACATATTTCGCTTTTGCCCATATCCATGATCGCTCGACAAAAATAGGTTCAACTCCTAGCTCGTCTCGCCAAAAACATGTTTAGGATGCATGAGTCCCTTATACACAGCGTGTATCCACATTTTATACAATTTATTTGCCGACACTGTTTTTAAGGATAACTTTTCGCCAAAAAACCAACAAAAATTTCCATCCATTTTAAAAGATGACTCAATCATTGCAATCCGTATCTCTTTATATAACTCCGGTACATCAATGCGTCTCAGTTGACGTTTAGTCGAAAACTGAACTTGCCGAAAGAAACGTTCGAAACATCTCTTCCAACTCACAACTTCGGTACCTCTTAATATTCGAATATAAAACATTAAACGATTCACTTTCAGTCTGACAAAAATATTTGGGAAATTTATCCCGCCGTGACTAGGTTGTAAAAACAGGATATCCCTTCTAATAATACTAGCGGTGGACGGGTACCACAACCACTTATAAACCACATTGATAGTTTCCTTCACTAGTTGCTCAGGGGGTGTTACTAATTTTATCAAATAATTAAACATACACAAAAAATAAATGTGAACAAGATGGATTTTTCCAAAAACAGAGATACCTCGGGGCGGTATTCGCTGTTCAAGACTTGCAATTGCTTCATAGCACTTTATCCAATTTTCAGGAACATCGAGTCCCTTTGAATCAAACCAAAGGCCATAAATTTTCACTCTTTCAACAATAAAGCGTGCATATTGATGGGGTACAAGTGCGTTCCTTAGATCGCCCATTAATAGTATCTGTGTTTTAGTTTCCTTTAGTCGGCTGCCAGAGGCCTTTTGAAATTTTTCAAAAACATCAAAAACCACACTTATATCTGAAATCCTACTTAGAAAAATATTAGTGTCGTCGGCAAACTTAGTCACTCGGGTGTTAATGCCGTATAGTGGTATCCCCGAAATTCTTGAAGTTATTCGAAGATAATGAGCTACCACTTCCGCTGTTATGACATATAATGACGGCGATAAGGGACACCCTTGTCGAATTCCACGGAAAACATGAAAAAATTCTGACTTAAAACCATTAACTATAACAGATGATCTTGTACATCCGGGTTTATAAATACATTTGATCATGTTTAAAAAGTTTTCGCCAAAATTCATGACCCTAAGTGTCTCAAAAATAAATGACCACTCCACCAAATCAAAAGCGGCTTTGTGATCAACTGATAGCAGCAACGCCTTTGCGTTGCTTTCATTGGCATAATGAATAACAGACATGACAAGTGCAACACTGTCTTGGATAATTCTGTCGGGAACCGAGCTTGTCTGATCCGGGTGAACTAAAGATTTCATGACCGATTCTAATCTTTTTGCCAAAACTTTCGTAAAAATCTTATAATCTATATTCAGCAACGTAATTGGCCGCCAATTATCGCGACACGTTTTCCTTCCATTCCCTTTATATAATAGGGTAATAACACCATCATATGCGGAGAAATTGAGCTTAAGATCATCCAAGAACGCGTTATACATTTTACACAAAAATTCAGATAATATTCCACAAAACAGCCAATAGAATTCAACAGGAATACCATCGTATCCCGGCGTCTTTTTACCCTGCATAGATTTAATAGCGCTCGCTATTTCAACTGACGTAATGGGTCCCTCTAAAGTATTTTTTTCCACCTCACTCAACTTGGAAAGACCATTTTGTGCCAGAAAAAAAGTGAGATCTTCTCCGCTTATCCCTTCCGATCTGAATACGTTGGAATACTGCTCAGTAATTTCACCTAGAACTGCATCTGAGTCTGTTACTAACGTGCCATCAGACCTTTCGATCGAGCTTATATGCCTGGCTTCCCAGTTCTTACGTTGAAGAGACTTGACTGTTGCTAAAGAGGCGTTGTCATTTACCTCACTACCGTAGTACGTATTATGCCTGCAAGAAGCAATATAAAATGCATTCAATAATTCGATTTCATTTTTTAGCTTTTTAAGACCCGATCTGAGATTCGGATTGTTTGGATACTGTCCTATCAGCATTTGTACATTAATAACTTGGCTCTCTAATGATTTCCTCAACATGTCGCGTTCCTTAGCTTTATTTTTACCCAACTTTACAAAGAAGGTTTTAACATCAGCCTTAAATACTTCCCACATCATAGAAAACCCTGTGGAAATGTTCATTAAATGTTTGAGCCGCGTTAAAACAAAGGTCTGTACGCCGACTTCACCCAAAAGCATTGTATTCATCTTATAGTATCCTTTACCTCTCTTTAAATTAGGTAAGCGAATCTTAACTCTAAACAACCTATGATCTGTCTTGTTCACTGCGCGAGCGGTACACAAAGCGCCCGGTTGTAAAAAAGCCGGCATATAAATCCGATCTATACGAGACTGACTTCCATGAATGTCTGAAAGAAAAGTAAAAAAGTCGTTTTTCTTTGGATGTCTCCCTAAAAACATCAGATATCACCAACAGTTCCTTAAACAATAAAGCTCTCTCAGGCCTTGCTGCTGATCATATGACGGCCGTGATCGGTCCAAAACCGGGTCCTCAACTAAGTTAAAATCACCCAACATAATAATACATTTATAATCAAACCAAAACGAATTTTGCACTTGTTGCATCAGCTGGTTGAAAAAAACTACTCGCTGCTCGCCGTTCGCGGGAGCATAAATACCAATTAAGAAAAAAGAAAGAGAGCCAATACTAAAAGCAATCGTGACCGCCCTACCCTGAATATTAAAAATGTTTTCAATTTGACCAACAGGAGCTGTCCTATTTATAAGGACCGTTACCCCTGTTTTACTATTCTCCTCGCTTGCGAAACTGTGAAATATTTTAAAATTGCGTGAGAAAATTCTATCAAAAATCTCTGCATCCCAATTGTTTTTAAAATGTGTCTCTTGCAGACAAATCAAATCCAAATCTTTTATCCTTTCAAAAACTATCGACACTTTTCGAAAATGCTTAATGGATCTGCAATTTAAACTGGAAAAAGAAAAGAAATTTGGCAGATCCATATTGACTCTCTTTCATATCAATTTAAGGCATGTAAAACAAAAAAAATGCACGTTCACATTGCAAAGTTTGGCTTTTTGCCACTAATCACATCTGACTCTTCATACAACCGCTTAACACCTGTAACGCGAGAAGATATATCAGAAGATGTGCTTACTGTTCTCACCTTTCGTAACATAATGTGTTCTCGCACAAGAGTCTGACAGTCACCATTTAAGTTTAAACTGCCAGGACGCCAGGTAACTCTATTTTGAGCTCGATTATCAGAGTGTCCACGGCCGCAGCTCCAAGGCCCCGGCCCAGGTACAGTCTCAACCAATAGACCCTCTGTTGACAATAGTGTGCGCCCAATCACATCACATTGTTGTGCTCGTGCAAAACAAATCGTATAAATTAATTCGAAAACGATACACAAGTAATGTAACGTTGTGCCCGGCCAAACTATCTGACTATGTAAAAATTTTATTGATTTAGGATCGTCTGTTCCCCAAACCTTCTCTTCGATATCTTTGCGACCACTGAATCTCGCCTTCCACACTGCGACAAATTTTTCAGGAGATGAGAAAGACTCGCCCCAAACAGATACTGGATTGTCAACATGGAAATTCGAGAGACGATAATTGCTTGGATGTTTCGAATCAAAAAATGTTTTAACGTCTTCACCCTCAGGGTGAAATGGCGGAGACATCGATCGTTTCAAATGCAAATATCTATACCAAGCAGAAAAATTGAGAAAAGATTTCCCGGATTCTGGCAGTTTAGTCAAATCCAGCTTTCCATTGATGACTAAAGCTAATGGTTCTCTCACAATAATATCATTGTTAATGCTGGACTGAATATTTTTGATTAACCCCATAATAAAGTTACTGATATCAAGAAACTGCTTGTTTGTATTTAACTTGCTGCGATCATTGTCTATCCCGGCTTTCATTTGTTGCCGTTGTTGCTGTAATTGTTGTTGTTGTATTTGTTGTTTCTGTTGCTGCTGTTGTTGTGACTGTTGTTTGGGTTCTTGCTCTTCTTGTTGTTGTTTAGCTGAGTTCGTGTCCACTTCAGTGTTGTTCAAAGCAGGAAAATCAACACAATCTAATTGTTCATGTCCAAATTTATAACATGATTTGCAATACCGACCCATACCCTGGTACCATGCCCGAATTATAATATATCCGCGCCTAAAATGAGGATCGCACCATTGGAGCCGAGGAAGTATTTTATAGTCGCGGCGGATCTGGACTAAGAAACTTCGACCACTTGAGATGTATTCACTTCCTCGATGCTTGATGAAACGACCAGGTTGCAAGCACTGAATATTTTGAGCAGCTAAGAAAGACTGTAGCGCTTTATCCGGAACTTCAAAGGGGACGCCATATAGATGTAAAGTTCGAACAATAAAAGGAGATTGCAATGTTGCGTCGCGAGGAATTTCTAGAATTACCTCCGAGTCCCCAATTTTAATTGATTTACCCGCTGCTATAGATGCAATGTCCTTGGATGGGAAAATAATTTTAACACTATTACTAAACTTCTCACCGGCCTGGACAGTGAAAACCTTATTAACAGCGTTCAGCACTTCTACGCACGTTAAGTTATTAAGACCATGATATTTAAGATTAGTTACATAGAGTGTTCTAGACCGTAATAAGTTCGCATAGTCCCCTTTTAATTCATTTGCATCATTATTACCCTCGACGTCGTAATCCTGATTGTGATCAATTGCTGCCGTGTCCATTGGGGTTTGTGGTTGATCAGTTTCTATGTGAGAAGGGGTTATAGATAGTTCCAGTGACTGAAGCGGGAGGTGTTTACCATCACCACTCGACAGCTATAGGAGCTTGACGCTCGAGCTCGATGTGAGGAGGGGTTACGTTTAAGCTTGAAAGTACATTCTTAAGTATAACTTTGCATCATCGCCAATTAAGCTTTTGGCAGACAAATAATCGTTTATTCAAGGGATAGGTACAATACCGGATATATCAGTAACTAAGGGTGGTGGAGGGCGGGTTAAAAATGAACAACAGTCCGTAACCGAATAAAACGGTAGGCTACCCTATGGAGAGGACAAATATATATCAGTCCCACCTCTTTTATTCGGGTTGGATATGAAAAAATATAATTAAGTATTGAAAAAATTCAGAATTTCAGCAACACCGTTCCAGGATATAGCTAGGCTTTAAAATTTGCTTACGCTACCGTTGCGTATTAGATAAGAAATGTTGAGATAACACACGGCAGCTATAATTTTGCAGTATGCAGTAAACAACTCAGTTTTTATTTGTTGCGCAAACGAACACATGCGTGCATCATAACTAGGAACATAGAAACATGAAGGACAATTTTTATCTCTTAAAATATTACCGCAATAATGTTTAAGTAATACATGAGGTCAGAGTGAAACATGTTCCTAAATCTAAGCGGCAGCGTAACTATAAGCGATAAGTGTACGACTAAGTCTAGCGTTAAGCTTAAGCAAAAAACTTTCCAAAGCTTAAGCTTAATCTATTGCAATCCCGCTGAAAAACGGTGCGACATCGGTGTATAATACAACACAATATCTATAGCAGATGCGTCGCACTCACACTGATATTGTACATTGTACGGTAGCTACCAAAGATACCATAAGAAAAAACGATAGCCGATAAACTATAAGTGTTGATAAGATTTAAATTCGTAAAATTGACACTGCAGAAAGTTCCAGCTACTTAAATCGTGTTTTCCCATTGCATACACTCAAAACCACGTATGATTAACTAACCTAAGAACACCACTGATATATGTATATATTATAAACGTTACAAATAAATAACTTTACATTGTTTTTATATAAATCGCGCCAAAGGTGGCAAGTAGATATCCAACACACTAGCGAAAAAATGAGACTACGCATGTTTAAAAACAACAAACTGAATGTGACTATTGCAGTATATCAGTAGCCAGTGCACGTAATCCACACAGCAAAGTTTAAAGTCCAGTGTTAAATGAGGCCTTTCGTTAACGCTTGTAAATTAGACCAGCTAATGCGCAATTCAGACGTTTAAAAAATTGCTAAAAAATAGAAACCGCCAGCTTAAATCCAGAAACAGAATTTTTGCCTCCACGGTTTGTTGTACATTCCCTAATAATACGTATGTGTGGCACCTATTAACAGCAGTCGCTATATATCTTGTAACTTTTGAACCACAAAATGTTGCGGTTCAAAATTTTGCTCATTTTGTTTTGCTCCACAGGATTCGCCTTATCTCTACACTAATTTTGAGATTCGCAGTTGACTCCGTTCGTTTGTTTGAATATTTGCTAACGGCATTTGGAATACGACCCTACAAGAAGAACAAAATATTCAGATTAAGCCACAAAACAGCTGCGACTAAAGATTTTCTGCTTTAACGTTTCGGTATTAGGCTTCTAGCAAATGCGGGTATCAGAGCACCGGTCCAGAGCAAACGATGTCTTCTCTCGAGTTCGCGAAATCATGAATCCCAAAACAAATCCCAGAGTCAAACACCCAGGCACTAATCAATGTACTGCGCCAACCATCGAAATCCTTCGCCGTATCCTTGGCGTTTCAAAACACTGCACATAAACACTTCAACAGGACGCGAATTCAGCTCGTGCCGCGATACTTGTCCCTGAAATGCATCAAATAACAGCTCTAAACTGATTTTAATAACACAACATAAGGTGTTACTGGACAAATACACACTCAGGTGCAAGTAACCTAATATATTTTCAAATCAACAATATTGGCATTACCAATGTCATTACGACAGTGGCAAGCCAATAACTAAGTTGTATAAAAGCAACGCAAACGAGTTTAGCGTGGTAATTGAAACTCAATTAGTACAAATCCCAATTTCACGATTTTCTACGTTACCAGCCATAAATGTTCGTAGTTTTCCTAGAACCAAAACAAAATACCGTACTTTGCCAGTTGTGACTCCGTAAAGACCCATCATCTGTTGAAGGTATTCTTCGCTCACCGCTGTTGGCTTGTCAATTTTGTTTCCAAGCACCAACACAGGACACGAAGCGACTTGCTCGTCATTCAATAAACTCTGTGGAACACAAAACAACAGTTCTATCTATGGCAAAATCTAGTAGTATAATTGGCAGCTTCCCAGTTGGTTTTTAGTGAGCAAAAGAGCCAAAAATTTAACTCTTCTGTCATTAAAAAAAGCTATGAAATATACTACAAAAATATTATGTAAGTTGTTACAAAGCTTAATTATTAAAACAAACAATACAGTTATGCTCACTTCAAGTTCAGATTTTGCTTCAGGAAGTCTCTCTTGATCCGCTGCGTCTACCAAAAAGACAACAGCATCAACTGCGGGAAAATAATCTTTCCACACCCGACGAGCTAAAGCAAACGAGAATCCAAAAACATACTACAATGCGACATACAAGTATTTTTATTTATACAATTTGTCAACATACACTTGCCTATAAACAAATAGTACAACGCACCATCATATAATTAATACAGTCTAGATTACTAGTAACAGTTGTGCCTGAGTTACTAGAGTTGCAGCCGGATCCGGGTATTTTCGGCGAAAAATTATGGGTATATACTGGATTGACTTTCGGAAATTCCGGGTCCTGTTTTTGGATACAAAAAAATTTTGGGACGGTTCACGGTATTACAAAAAACCCGGATAAAGCACTCGAATAGAATGATATGCTTCGAATATTCTTCTTTAAAAGGTCGCGATCTAAAGTAATATTTTGTGCTTTGCCCACAGAATAAAGGCAAAATCTTTATTATCTGTTTGTCCGAAAAATTTGTTGTCTTCAACAATTTTAGACCCGTGTCCAGGATTACGTATTGAAAAATTCCCGGTAAGGTATTTTTGCCATTCCAGGTCCGAGATTTGATTGAACAAATTCTGGGTTGAGGATTTGATTGCGATTTTTGGGTCAGGCTTTTAATTTTGATTTGTTACAACGCTACCTGTCAGTAGCTTTTTCTAACAAATACAGATGTCCCGGAGCCGGAGTCAAAGCAAAGAAATTTATCCACATCCACATATATATGCCTACATACAATAATGCACTTAACATGTTCATAATGTTGCCATGTCACCGAAATTAAATTCCTGCACACTAATCAGTTATATAGTTTTCAGTTTAGTTTGAAACATAAAGTTCAGTTTGTTTTTCTGTTAACTTTGACGCAATTAAACAAATTTTAAAAAAACTTATACTTTGAATTAATTTGAGACCAAAAGATGACCGGACTCACTGTCAGGCTTGACAATAATGTAGACATTATGAGCCACGTATACTAAGGTTAAAAATACATAACTTCGCAATTTCATGTCTAGTGCAGTAAGTTGTACATATATTTCAAGCTCAGGTTCAGACCAAATCTTCGTAACGGAGTAAAGCGAAAGCAATAACTTCAAGTTAAACCAGAATCTAAGTACGGACAGCCTCGCTTAATATATATTTGAGTTTTTAAAGACCTGGATTTGTCCACGGTGCCACATGTATGGTCACGGGAAAACTCTGCAAACAAGGTGCAAAAAGTAGTACTTCATGTGTTAACTAATGCGGCAATAACGCTTACCTTGAGAATGACCCCCCAAATCAAAAGTTGTGAATCTCATCCCTCCAAGTGATAGTTCTTCAGACGCTAAAACAAATAGATTAATGAACAAATTTAATTGTAAAGTTCATAAAAGATATACCAACTACTCTGTACGTTACTTATTTGCAGAACCATTATTAGCATCTAAAGCGAGAAGCTTACTTGGATGAAGTGTTGGCACATGTTGTGCCATTCTATCGTCTTTGAGCATATGAAGTAAAGTTGTTTTGCCAGCATTGTCAAGACCAAGAAATACAAGCTTGCCACTTTTCTTGTAAAGCCCTAAAAGAAAACCAGTCTCAGAAAATATGTAATAATTAATTTGTCAACATGACTTTAATAGAAGCTAGATATTGCCAGACCAGGCATCAGCATAAATGACGAGAAATGAAAAGGATTTGCATGTCACTACTTGTTCTAAGCATATGATTAAGAGTTCGTTGGATTCCATTAATGGTAAACGAGGTACCGTGAAAAGTGTAAGTTCACCGTGACGGGAACACGCCGATATACGTGTAAGCACGTCAGACATGCTTGTTTATTACGTGCACATGCAATTTAGTGCAATGTGAAATATAGTATGCTTAGCGGCTGCATATGGTCGACAAATACTCGACGAAAAATGCAGTTGTACAGGCCTGCTGCGTGGCGCAGTGGTAGTGTTCGCTAGAGAATTCGTAGGCTGAGAGTTCGATCCCCGCTGCGAAAGCCCGCTTTTTCAGCTGCTTAGTAAAAAGGTCTGAAGTATATATCGGTTCCAACTAGGCTGACAATACGTACCAAATAACAAGCAAAATGTATAACAACCAGTTTTAAAGATCAATAGTGAAACTAGTGTGCTTACGTACGTACTTATGACACAGCAAACACAGATCCTAATGCTAAAAATTAATGACATAACAAGCACCTACACATATAATTAATAACAAAAATAGCAATGCAATTACCAAGATAATTTAAAACGCCAGTTAACCAATCCCAAATAAACATCGCAATAGTTAAGTTAGAAGTAATGACTTGTGATTTGTTGAATGTTAAATTAAATTGCGTGTATTTTGATAAGTTATATCCTAGTATTCCGAAAGAAGTACAAGTCTACAAACAAAGAATTACAATAAAACGCTTTGCACATAAATTCATAGTGCTTGCAATGCAGTTGTTCTAATTTTAAACACAACTTTTGATTGGCGTAAGTTTCGGTCTTGTGGGTAATGTATGTGTTATGTTAGTGTGAAGAAGTTTACGCAATTGACCACGGCTGGATACAAACCAGAGACATTTGGATATCCAGGCCAACGCTATTACAAGCTGAGCTATCGTGCCACTACTTCAGTAACTTGTGTTGGCTAATTAAATGCGATGGTTCGGTCAACCTTTGATTGTTACTAAGCATAAAAATAATTTTTTTGTAACAAAAGTTTTAAATGTTTTTTGGTACTTCTGTGTTATTCTGCCATAAAAAATGTTGCATCTGTTCATAATTTATAATATTAAACACAAAAATTACCTCAAAACTTTATTTTTAGCAAAAATACACTGACAAACACAGATACAGAAATATAACACGACACCACGCCAAAGACGAAGATAAAATATACAGTGTTCAGTGTCAAAACTAAGCTTTCATTTAAGCTCTATTATAGTAAAAGCTTCTTTAGCGTTTATCAAAATGATATCTTAGCGTTAATTGAAACTTTTAAAGTTTTTGGCACGATACCTTAAATGTTTCAAATCTGAAAATACATCTATAAATACAACTATCTGTGTTTTGACATATAATTGGATTGGCAGTCCGGGGCGATTGCCTAAAGAAGGCGGAATGTGGGTATACGCGGTGTAGCTTGTGTATGTGCAGAGTGTATAAAGTTAAGACACATACATACTCGTGCACCAGAGAAAATTCTCATATCGGCCGCGTGGTGTAATGAGTAGCGCGCTTGAGTCGCTAGCGAGAGATACGAGGTTCGATTCCCGGCGTGGCCATATGTTTCGGAAAAATTTAGGGAAAAACCATATATATATTCGCAGTACTTCGAGGAAATGGGTCGGCCCGACCCGCAGTTGTGACCCTTGACATTCGTTTATTGTGAACGTTGAACAGAAAAAACGGGAACTTGTCTTTCTAATTGGTACCAGCCAAATCCCGTGAGTTACCGGGACCGAGACAGCACATCTTTAATGGTTATAAGCTTTAGCATTTATAATGATGGTATGTTGTATCGTGTATTAAAATGGGAATCGGCTTTGGGATACTTTCACAACAAACATCGGCATCGGCACATCCCTACTTCTATGGTGTTTAGGATTTAGGTCTTCGTAATTACAATGATGTAATCTTGTATGTATCCTCATCAGTATTTGGCGAAGGAAGAATTTTTTTACACGTTTACAATTTGTACAAAATGAGGATATCCGATTGAACTTTCCACAAATATACTAGCTATGTAAAAAAATTCGGAATTATTTTGCCACGTTGTATAAAAATGTTGATAGAAGACAGGCTGGTGAACCTTTCTGGAACAGATGCTTTTCAAATAGAAAACTTAAGTGAAGATTTTTTAACAACTTAGCTTCTTAAAATGTTGTATTTGGTTTGGTTTCGCCGATTATATGTGTACTTCTGTACAGTTTTGCCACTTTTATCAATATCTGGAACTATAAAACTGATTATATTCCAGAATGCATAGGTGATCAATAACGTTTAGAGTACACAACCTATCAGGGTGTTTGAAACCATACTATATTAGAATTATCAAGTTATTGATGTAATAATTTACGCGCTTTAGGGTAACGGAATTTTCATCGTCATCGAGTTATTGAGTAAAGTTAATTTTATATCTAGTGTAGGCAATTTGCTGTAAATCAAAGTTTGACTTTTGCGATACTGCTATGATGTGCGATATAGTAATACGATTTTATCAATACATAGCCAGTACATAAACGTCTAGCGGAACTTAATTCTATCGGTTAAAAACAGATTCATTGAATTTTTTTGTTCCGAGCGTCTGTTATCCGTGTTTCTATGATAATTTTTATGCCATCGATAAGAAATGTTGAACCGGAATTTGATTTGAATCGGAATTCTAAGCGAAATCGGATTTTCGGTTGCACCCGGCTACGAGCGTAAACAAGATGAAGATAGGGCATGTATCTTTCCAACTCGCTTAGTATCCAAAATGCTATATAGCGAAATTACATATATATATTTAAAAATCTTAAGTCGAGCGGAGCATGAATATGCGAAAATTTTAGCAAAATCACGTTCTCTTATTTTTTTAAACCCCTGCGAAAAAGAGCCCAAAACTCTGGAAAGACGAACAATGACATTGTTGAAACTGGTTCCTACAGGAAGTACTTTTCAGGAAAACAGGACAAGCACCAAAACTTCATTTTTCACCAGAACTGGATTTATATGTAAATATATTGCGCCACCGAATTCAGTACTGTTCGACGGTTTTTAGTCATGAGTGCTTGCAGCTAAGAATGAGGGGCGTTCTTCAGAGGTTTCGGTCCCATGTCTCATACATGGCCGACACACACAATTCTCAGTCCAGCGCGCTGTCACTGAGCCACGCGCCTCACAATCAACTGCTGAGTTTTTACTTTTTAGGATTTATACGAACTCCAACATTAGTAACATTACACTCTTGTATCATGGTTCTTCCATGTTTTCATTGTTTGTTTGTTTGTTTCATCAGCAGGTGTCACAAGGCAAGGAAAGCCCTGAGGTACGCCACTGAACCCTTTGGCTTGAGGACAAGCGTGCTGGGCGCTGGGTCCGGATCATCTAAGTAGCGAATTCTGTAGCTTCGTGTGGCCGGACACTCCATCAAGTGCATTATCGTTTCTGGTTGCTCATGACATCTTCTGCAGTACGATTCATTTTCATCAATTTTGCCAATTCTATGTTGATATGACTTCAGCTCTATGCAGTGCCCCGAACGCATCCTTGATAGGAAGCGATGGTCTTCGTTGTTCAGTTCATTTTTGTTACCGGCACACCCGTGTTCGAAAAGCTTCTTCCCCCACGTGTGACTAACGTTGGTTGGAGCAAATAACCGGCGTGACGCCAGTGCCTTTAGCAAGTTGTATGACGTGGGTTGGGTTTCTCTGTCTTTCATTTCGGCGCCGTGTTTGGCAGCAGCATCAGCTAGTTCGTTCCCTGGGACATCGAAGTGTCCCGGTACCCATTGGAATGATACACGTGTAGATCGTGTTAAGGTTGCTAGGTGTTGGTGGATGTTGGCAATAACCTGATTGCAGCAGTTGCCCCGACTTTGCAGTTTTGCAAGAGCACTTTGGCTGTCGGTGCAAATTAGAAGGGATTCCGATGTCGACGCATATTGTGAGTTGAAGTAGTCCAGCGCACGTTCAATTGCTATGCATTCTACGTCAAAGCTTGAGCAGTGTTTCGGGCCCGGGGTCGATATGCTGTTGATCGCTGTCGGGCTCTCTGGGTCCCCTGTTGTTAGCACAATACCACATCCTCCGTTGATGATGCCGCCGTGTACAGAGCCATCGGTGTAGATCGTGTATGTGGGTTGGCCGTGACGTCTGATTGCCGATATAGTTGCCTCCCGCACAGCTGTTGCATCTGCACGGTCTGGCAGGTTGTCGATTGACGGACTAATGGTAGCTGTTAGTGGCTGCCATGGCGGTCGCGGCCAGATTTTAAACTTGCTGCGGTTGACGCTTGCCTGGTCAAGCATTAAGTTCGTCAGACGTTGGCCTTCGGCTCGACACGATTTCTTGTTTATCAACCGGACTCTTGCGTCACGGGTCATCAGCGACCTGCGCGGGAACCCCTCCGGCAGATGTAGGGACTTGTTGTAGCACGTTGCTACCGCATTTTTCGCCACTGTTTCAAAGCATGGTAGTCCAGCTTCTAAGTGTAGAATTTCCGTCGGCGTCGAGCCATACATACCAGTTGTTGCGCGGCAGCATTTGAGTATGCATTCTTCGAGGCGGCGGATAGAGGTGGCAGATAAGTGTGGGGCCCACGCTCCCAAGCAGTATTGAAGGTTTGGTAGAACAAACGTTGTCGCTAGCTTGCGTAGGTCGCGGTGGTTGATGCCTTGACGGGATGAGGCTATTGATGACAGTGCTTGGCATCGTTGTTTGACTTTGCTAACTACGTCTTGTGTGTGTAGATGGAATTGTAGCATGCGGTCGAATCGGACACCCAAGTACACCACAGAGTTGGATGGTTCCACAACTTGGCCGTCGATGGATATTTCCGGCTTGTAGTGAAATTCTTTGGTGTTCGGGGTGAACTGTATAGCATCGCATTTTGCAGGGTTGAGGCTGAGTTTCCATTTCCGGCTCCATTCGCACAGGTCGTCCAGTGTTGTCTGAAGTCTGCTGCATGATTGCTCGTTGTTGCTTCCACTTTCCCAAATCGCGATGTCGTCCGCGTATACTGCTGCATTGGATGTTGTTAGTGATGCTGGTAGGTCGCTAGTGTAGATGTTGTATAGTAGCGGCGACAGGACGGAGCCTTGTGGGACTCCACCCCGGAAGCATCTTGCTTTTGACGTGGCGTTGCCAAATTTGACGCGGTTTTGTCGGTTCGTGAGGAAGGCCTTCAGAAAACCGACCATCTTTGTTGGAATGCCGACGTCGATGGCTTTAGATAGAAGCCCAAGATGCCATACTTTGTCAAACGCGGCGGAGTAGTCTACCAGCGCCAGTATCGTTCGGTCAGCAGGTTTTGGTTTTTGGAAGCCATCGGCAACCGTTTGTGCGATTTGTAGGACTTGATCTTCGGTCGTTCGGAGAGGACGGAAGCCTGCTTGGAAAGGACGGAAAACCTCGTTTGTTTCGCAAAAGAAGTTAAGCCTTTGGTTGATGACTCGTTCCAGGACTTTTCCCAGGCATGACGTGAGGCTCACGGGGCGATACGAATTGAGTTCAGCTGCACTTTTGTTCTTCTTTAGAAGCGGAATTATCACTGCTGTCTTCCATTGTTGTGGGCATTGCCCTTTGTCGAAGCATTCATTGAGTAGTTTGACGATGAACTGTATCGCTGCCGGAGGAAGGTTGCGCAACATTCTTGGGTGAATGTTATCCGGACCAGCAGCCCCGTCGATGCGCATGGCTGCGATGGCAGCGGAAACTTCGACTTCCGTTATGGCTTTGCATAGTTCAGGGTCAGCTTGTTCAGCCTTTATTGCTTCGCGGACAGTGCCTTTGAACAGGCGTTCGTGTTTGAGCAGTTTTATTTTTGATCGCTGTGCGTATTCTGAAATGAAGGCGTTGGCTTTTTGTTTGTCCTCAACCAGCACTCGGCCGTGCACACATAGAGCCTCGTTAGGGCGGGCTTTTGGTTTGCCCCCATTGAGTGATCGTAGGGTTCTGTACACTTGTTGGGGGTTGCTTGCCGGGTTTAGGGAGTCGACAAAAGTACGCCATGCGCTATCCTTTGCTTCTTTGATGAGGCGGTTAGCTTTTTTGCATGCTTCAATCCATTGCACCCTGTTGCTCTTCATGTCTCGTCCAAGCCTGTTGCGATATTTTATGGCGAATTTGATCTCGTCATTCCACCAGGGTTTGATGTAGCTACCCCGTTTAGCGCGTGGAACAGCTTTGTTGGACGCTTGTGTTAGTGCGGCATTTAGTAGTTTAACTTTGTCTTTTATGGATTGGCTGTGGTTGAGTTCAATCTGTTTGATGGCACCCGATAGGATGGATTTAAATTTGTCCCAGTTTGCGCGCTTCCAAGTGAGTTTGAAACTATCAGGGTCTCTCGAACCGGTGTTGTTGATTCGGTATCGGACAAGCATTGGTCGGTGGTCTGAACCTAAATCCTCGAGAGCTGACCATTGGCTGTTGTTAGCGACATCGGTGTTTGCAAACACAACATCCGGCGATGAGTCACGGGTCCCGCTCCTACCACGTCTGGTGGGGCAGCTCGGATCATTTAGGACTGACATGTTGCTGTTCAACGACCAATCTTCGAGTGCAGTGCCGACAATGTCGGTTTCTGCATCATCGTCCCATAGGATGGAATGCCCGTTGAAGTCGCCCCCAATGAGGACGTTGTCGCCGGACGGGAGGAACGATGTGTCTACATGCTGTGTTCTGCTCTCGGATGCTGATGTTCTGACACATGGCCAGTATACGTTGCACAGCAGCAGCGATCTTGTTCGTGTTAGGTGCAGTCGGATCCTCTGCATTTCCACAATGCCACAGTTCGGCTTTTGCGGTAGCTCGGAGAATTTGATGTCATGCTTTATGAGTGCTATGAGACCGCCACCCCTGATTTGGGCAACGGTTCCCGTGTTGACGCGTCGGCTCACTTTGCGGTCTTGTCGAACTACCGCATAACCCGGCACTTTGGGATCTTTTTTGCCTTTGGTTAGCTTTGCCTCTTGGATCAGGGCAACATCGACGTTGTTACATTTGAGGAATAGTTCCAATTCGTGCAGTTTGGTGTTAATGCCATCTGCGTTCCAAAAGACAATGTTTATGCCGCTTTTCCCATATTTACTGTTCGCGTTAGACGGTTGTTTGTTGCTGCTGTTGTTGTTGACGCTGACGTTGCTGTTGCTGGTGACAGTGTTGCTGTTGTTGATGTTGTTGTTGGTTCTCCTGGGTAGAGTTCGCGGGATTGTTATGACACGGCCTGCATTTGCAGTTGTTGTTGTTGATGTTGTTGTTGCTGTGCATCCCATTGCGGGGCATGCCCAGTGACAAGTGTTGACTAGATGTAGTTGACTGTCGTTGATGTTTGAGCAACGAGCATGGCACCAGTGATGGCATTTAGTGCACTTAATAGACCACCGACCTTTGCCAACGTGCTTTCCGCAGACCCCGCATGGATGGTGTCGAGCAGGGCCGGGATTAGGATGGATATCACCCGCACGCAGTAGAATTGTGTTGAGAGCCTCGGCGGGCATGAGACTCTCAGCTACCCAAAAAACGGTGGTGATGATCGTTGATGGACCCAGGCGCCCGGGATTGTCCCGAGGCTGCAGGGATGCTGAGGTTGATGTCCATTGGTAAAAGCCGGTACACCATCGGCAAGGTTGGAACATCTTGTACACGGTGTTTTCATTGTTGCTACATATGCAGACACAACATATGCATTCGAAATTAAAATATGCTGTTCCTCGATGGTTTTGCTTTTTCATTAGCCAGGGGCATTCGTTGGGTCGCGGCGGAGTGGGGTGGGCATCAACCGGTGTCCCCGGCTTGCAACCGGGGGGTTCCCGGTTTGCAATGGGGGGAATGTTCTGAGAGGGGTGGTGCAGAATTTTTAATAGTACATGGTCAAAAAACCATATAAATAATAAACACAGATCAAATATTAAAACATATGATCAAGAGGAGAGGGTAAATTGTTCATAATCATTTACATATTCGAAACTTTGTGTTTGAAAAATTGTTATTTCGAAATGAATGATTTTGCAATTAGTTCAATCTTATTAATGAACTGCTTCTGACGTGTTTTCGCAAAATTTTAATGTAAAATAGCGCAAAATTTGCTTAAGCCATTTTTTGGTAAAGTTTTCTGAAAAGTTCAATAGTAATTTGGTGATGAAAATTATTTCAAATTCCGGTTCCTGTTCCTGTTCCGTCAAAATTTAGCCCATGCTACTTTTTAAATCTACGAATTTTTATAGTTACGCAATAATCATTAACATATATTTTGAGAAAAAAAACAAAAACTATGGAAAAACAAAAAAACTGCAAAAAAGCATTACAAATATTATTTTGAAAACTTCAATATTTTTCGGTAACTACCAAAAACTGAGCAAGATGTTTCATGCCCGGCTTCGATATTCAGGTCACGATCTTGGTTTTTAACCGATATCGCCTATCTCTGGCTTGGATTAAGGCTGTATTTTTTTCTTAGGTCTAAACTTAATTATTGACATATTTTTGCGCTGAAGTCTAGAAATAGGAATATAGTAGTAGTGTAAATGAAACAATAGCAGCAGGAACAGTTCAAACAACGTTAGGTAAGACATCAGTGGTGTGGAAAAAGATGGCTAACTGTTAATCACAATAAATGCAATCCAGTGATGTGATCCAAGATAAGAAACCTAGATATAACTTTTAGATTTCGATTAGTGAATATTACGAATATAGATATACTGATTGTAAGATCTGTTAAATATCTAGGAGTAATTATCGATCGGACAGTTCTATTGAAAGGTCGGTTACGCTATCTGACAACAAGCAAAGTCATCAAACGTCTAGCTTCAACCTCGTTTGCTCTGGTTCCAGAAATTGAGAGGCTTTGATGTCAGAAAGAAAGCAAAAGTGTCTTGAGACTTAGTATATCTTACAAAAACTAGTGTGACATGTTTCGCTCATGCCACTCATGGAGGTTTTGATGTTCTGACTTCTAATGACCTCTCCCGATTATTCCACGCCCAAACTTTTATTAAAAAATCTAATTTTTAAGGTTTCAGATCCCCAATCGGACCCAAAATTTTTTACCGAAAAATTAGGCAGATTATACACCTTTTGACATAGGTTGCGGAGCTAAGAGGAATATTGTTAAGTGTTCCCACAATCAGACGTGTGGCTAACGAGTTATTGTCAAATAACTAATTTTGGCGCCGAACCATGATCGGTGGCAGCGCACCAAATCAGTTATTTGACAACAACTCGTTAAGCAGACTTCTGATTGCAGAAAGTTTAACAAAACTCGACTCAGCATTGCAAATTGCGTCAAATGAATTATAATTGATGTATAATTTTGTCCCAGAAAAAATTTTGGGTCACAAGGATGTTTGAAGTAAACTAAAAACTTTTATATGTAGAGTTTTTGCGCTGATTGAAAAAAGTGAAAAAATTTTATTAAACATACTTGGATAAACGGTGACAAAAAGTTAATGTAAAGTCACAAATGAGCAGGGTTCGAGTAGACCAGTGTGGCACGTTTAAGTACAAAACTAGATTTGACGACGCTGACCCGTGGAAGGTTGAATATATTGCGGAAGCGCATGTGTCAGTTAGCTTAACCAAAAGCTGTACTTCAAGGTGTAATATACTAAAATCACGACGTGCAATCAAAGTAGAAAAATTCAGCCTTCAAAATGCAAAATATACCGAGAGATCTGCGGCTAGATTTTATAAGAATTCGACTTGCGAGGACAATGTGAGTTAGGAATATATTGACAGTGAATGAAAATGACAAGCTGTGTATATGTGGTTTATTACGCAAGTTTGCTGTGATTGATTTTGTCAAGTGTCCCTGCAAACAATGACACTCAATTTTGAGCAAATATATACCTGAAAAATACAGCTGAAACGAAATATAAAATGCCGGGGTTCCGCCGGAATTTCTGCAAAGTTGCAAATCATGCTCCTGTTTGTCATTTAAAGACACAGTAACAGGAATTCGTACGGTTTTGTGGCAAATTAAGAATACCAGCGTAGAAAATAGAAACTGACGTCTGAAATATTCACTGAAATGCAGCTTATGTCTACAACATGTTTTGGTGTCCAAGTTTCTTATTTTAGACCATCTGACGGAGGTTTTTGTAGAACTTAAAAACTATCAAGAAAAATCGCAAAACGAGACATGAAGTAAAACATTTTGTGCGTTACAGTCGATTACACATAACTGATCTAAATTTTCGGTATATTCTTAAGTTTTAGGTTGTAGTACAGATACACACATATATAAAGTGTAATCTATTATAATCAATATTTAAACTGCACTGCTGCCATGTTTATTTGGGATTGGTTTACTGGCGTACTAAATTATTTAGGTAAGAAAGAGGTGTGTTATACACGTATATATTGCGATGCTCACCGAGATTTTTCTTTTCTGTCACAATTTATTTAATAAAATGAAAACTGTTCATATACGTATAATAAGTTTTTTCTTTTTTTGCTATTTTAAACGGAAATAACCGTAGCCAATACGAATGAACTCTATTTTATTTTTGTCGTAATTTTTTAGTAAAACGCTTAATTTCCACCGATAAAAATGTAATACCGGAATATTTAATTCCTTTAAAAATTCTCCGGAACCAGAAGGTGAAAATATGCTGGAACCGGAATTCCGGTTGCCAGGGTGAAACCGGAACTACAATTTACGTACTAGAACCGGAACCTGAATGTGACAAAATTAACGCATCCGAAACCGGCAAATGGTGACTGTCAGTTTTTATATGCCATATGTATGTCGTAGGCCAATCTGCTATTCCGGCCAATTACTAATTGGCTGAGCCAATCTGCTATTTTATGTAATAGCAGTGTAGCCTGGGCTAAACTGCTTTGAACTTATGGACCAATCCGATTTGATTATTTGGACAGACGCAATACCGTTTACCAATCAGCGTTAGTGTTACATTACTGTTGTTTTTCGAAATCTCACAACCGCTATTTGGCCTAGACCAAACTGCTATTTGCTTCGAATAGTAGATCGGTCTCGACCAATGTTTTTAGAGATTAATAAGTTTAAAAAACGATCAAAATGTAATAGTATCGGAATTTTTAATTCCCGTTAAAATTTTCTGGAACGTGAAAGTAAATAAATGCTGAAACCGGAATTCCGTTTACACCCTGCTCCAAATGACATTTTATGAACTAGTAACAAAGTATGTACGTATTTTACCATATATACGTTATGTATGACAGAAATATTACATATGAGGTGTTTCGAGAAAATCCAAATTATCTTGGTGATAGTTGGATTAAGTGATTCCAAAAAGGTGGAGTTTAGATTTGAAGGATCAACGCAATTTCGTGAAAATTAATTTTCATGCGTTCTTTACTTTTAGGCCTGTACAAGAAAAGTGGGAAGTTAGTATTTCTTGGTCTTGACAATGCTGGCAAAACAACTTTACTCCATATGCTCAAAGACGATCGCATGGCGCAACATGTGCCGACACTTCATCCAAGTAAGCATAATATTATACACCTACTATTATGTGTCATAAACAGTAAAATACCAGTTAATTATTGGTTAGACTTTTTTTATACCGTTTTGGCCTTTTGGCATATGATTAATAAATGAAAACTATTGCACGGTTTATGTTATATTGATTTGTGAACTGTCATCTTAGTATGAATGTGTTGAAATTCAAATATTGGTACACTAATCATTGGCTGCGCTGAAGTGAAACGGAAACACTTGTATCACAAAAATGTATTTGTTTTCGACAAATTTTATGGCGTTTGTGGACGATGAATATAACAATAAAAACTGGGTTTTGGCTGAAACTGAAACTTATTACGCTTAATTTTTTTGTATTTTAGCATCCGAAGAGCTTTCATTAGGCGGAATGAGATTTACAACATTTGATTTAGGTGGACACGCGCAAGGTAGGCAATGTGCTGCGAGTTCTATTTAGCAGCTGTATTGAATCAGTTAGCTACATTTTCAAAGTTAGTTTCTGTAGGTAAATCCGTTGTAAATTGTGATCAGAGTTAACTGCTTGTATCACAATGCCAAAACTAGGTAAGTTGCATACAGTAATGCTTCTGTAGCCAGTAGTTCAGTTCAACTTATTTAGATGGCGGCAAGGCAATTTTTGGTTGAAATGGTACATGAAACCTTTCACTTTGCTATTCAGGGTTTATGGTACCAATTTCATTTTTTCATCCAGAAGTGTCTTTGCATGTTAAGGCTATATTTGCTTGCTGGGTTATACAAACTAGCGATTTACTGGTGCTAACAGATTTTTTATATTGTTGCATTAGCGCGAAGAGTGTGGAAAGACTATTTCCCTGCGGTTGATGCAATAGTGTTCCTCGTTGATGCAGCAGATCTGGACAGACTTCCGGAGGCGAAAAGTGAACTTGAGGTATGCATTTTGCAACTGTAAATGCAGGGATGGGAGCCTCAATAGAAAACTTACATGTATAAGACAGATTGCAAGCCCTGTCTAAATGCCGGTTACCTGCAAACAACGTTTACCTACGAACGAATCATCACGAGAATAATAATAGTGCAGACTTGAATATATCTGAATACGGATGACAAACTAGCCTAGTTATTCGGGTCCGGGTATTCGCTTCGAAAAATTCCGGGTCCGAGTTTGCACAAGAGACCATTTCGGGTCTTTAGCATCTCGGCCTACATTCTCAATAGTGACTGTACCCAGGGTGCGACCGAATATGCGGTATCCGGTATAATCCTACCGGATACCGGATATTTGCGGTTGTGGTTTCTAATATCATAAAACTGCTTTTTACAAGCGATCGTTTTTAATATCGAGCTGAATGCAGAGATATGACTTGTCTCATTTTGAGTTATCAATTTGAGATTTTACTTAAGTTTTGTATCTTTGGTTTAATTCAAAGATTGTACGGTAAATAATGCTGTCAATTTCACTTGTTCGATATATCCGTGCGTCTGATCAAGTAAACTGCTATCTCGCGTTTGTGTTGTAAAAAATTAATTGTAATGAACCGTTCTCATAAAACTAGTATCTTTTATAATCCCTAGGATATTAAAGTTTTCGCAGTTATTATGGTGTAATATATCCTATCTGTTCTTTATGCATTATGTACTCAAATAAGATTCGGCTTCGGTGACGGCATTGGCATACGTATTTGCAACAAGATAAGTATCAATAGCTGCATCGGCAAAAATTTAGTTCCAGCACATCTCTAGTAAGGACCTGCGTTGTTTTGTGATTGTGAATGGTATCAGTCGCTTCATATTGCATACTGCACATTATTTTGCACACTGAGCTGCTGTAATATAGATGACGATAAAAATTCTTACCTTTCTTTAAAAATGCTGATCATATTTATTTTTATGATGCAAAAGATCCGGGTGCATAACCCACTAATATATGATTTGTATTTTTGCAATAGCATAACGCGTGCCTAGAATTTTGGTGTGTCCTGCTGTGATCTTTGAAATATTTCTCATCATTACACGTATGTACGTTACTTAGGGTAAAGTTTTAATTTATAGATTGTTAGTGTTAAATTTTAGAGTCTGCTCAATGACGAACAAGTCGCAATGTGTCCAGTTTTGGTGCTTGGCAATAAAATCGACAAACCAACCGCAGTCAGCGAAGAATACCTTCAGCAAATTTTGGGCCTTTACGGAGTCACAACTGGCAAGGTGCGTTTAAAAATTACTTAGAATTATCACTGTTTAAATTTACTTTTTTGGTATTGGTTTTCAAACTGACGAACCCCTGTAATTGCGCAACTCAAAATTAAGTTCGAATAATGTGCTGAATTTGTTTTCAACCTTGCCATTCGCTCGTTCGAAAACTTCAAGTCCTATCACGAACAGGTTATAGGTGCTAAAACGTTTCGGAATACACGCGTTTCTGGTTGCAGCGCTATTTTTGTAATCACAAGCTGTCAAAAATATTTTGGTAAGCTATTGTGCCAGTCATTTTTACTAAACTTACAGAAATCACTATGTATTTTTGTCTTTATTGCAAGCGAAGTTACTAGTTGACAACTTACTACTTAGTTGCTGCGAGATATTTATTTTGTTCGATGTATTTCATCTTTCATGTGTCGTTTTAGACCACTGTTTTAAGCTAACCTACAAAACTTCTTGGCGCCGAGCAACGCGTAGCATTTCATCACATACATTGTAAGATGTTGCTGAAAAACTATTTTTAATAGCAAACAAATCGCACGAATGTTGTTAGTATGTGTTTTGTTTATACTACATTGACAGGGACAAGTATCGCGGCACGAGCTGAATTCGCGTCCTGTTGAAGTGTTTATGTGCAGTGTTTTGAAACGGCAAGGATACGGTGAAGGATTTCGATGGTTGGCTCAATATATTGATTAAAATCGTGGTTTTCACGCGGGTTTAGTATGTTGGCGACAACGCAGCACAAGACCGTTATAGTGCTACTCTAAGGCGATTGCTCTTCAATGCCATAAATTTTGTTTTTCAAGAGCCGTAAACCGCTAAAGCTGACCTCCTGGTTTGTAGATGAGACGGAAAATATTGTAAAAAAATTTGTCATTCTTTCTTTGTCCGTTTGGATGTTTTAGTCGATGTGGCAAACCGTTTTTCTTGTGCTACGCAGCTGCAACATTTTGCATGTGATTGTAATTGCAATACTATTTCGGCGGTTTGCCACTTGATGCTGGTTCATTTAGTGGCATGATCATTATCACGGCAATTGATATTAAAAATAAAAACAACCGTCCGCCCAGTTTGTTAGTCAACGTTGTAATGATTCTGTACATTTGTTTTGAGCAGTCGATTTATGTTTTAAATTATCCATTTTTCTTTAGTAAACTATTAGCAATTTTTCGCAAGTGAACTAATTTTTTGCATAAGCATAGGCGTATCCTTACGCTTAGGCTTGGAATATGCCTATACTACTGCTACAGCTTGGTCCTTTACATTAAAGAATTGTAATTTGCGCAATCCTTATGTGAACTGTTTTTCTAGTAAAGAGTTTAAATGTGTTCGCGTTTCAAGAAAACGAGTTGATTAGTTACTTTAATGGAGACGCTAAAATCACCGTTGGTAGCAATTTTTACGTTTTCGATATCTAATATCCAATGTGTAAACGGATAGTAAAAATAATAAACGGATATTGAAATATAAATGTTTCAAAAGTGATTTTTTGAACGTAGAAACATAATTTTCGTTATTTCTAACGTTGGTGAACGCCGATTTTTTACCGGATACAGTCTGGTTACACCCTGCAATCGGGGGGCGCATATTTTATTCGCTGATTAATCAGAAATGGAGACCCGGCGGATGCTTAGAAATTTTTAAGGTTTTGGGTGAATTTCGTACATTTCATTTCGAACAACTGCGGCATAAATCAAAAATTGTGAGTTATACGTGATTTATAACTGAACGTAAAACTACAAAATTTTCATTGTTTCTATAACTTAAAAGAACACCGATTTTTACCGGAACCGGATATCCTGTAACACCCTGTTATATCTGGCTGCGTTCCGGCCTCAGTGTCAAGATAAGTAAGCTACTTCATTGGAATTTCCGGGCAAACCGGAATGCCCCTATATGCAATCAGGTTTCGTCGTGCAATCGTTTGAATGTTTCTTCGATAATGCGACACGATATTGGATTGCACCACCATTTCTTGAGAATTATTTTGCTTGTTTAAGAAATTTTCCTAAAATAGTTTGGTTTGGTTTGTTATTTACGCTTGCTTGTTTACCAGAATAAAACCGGATATCCGTTTCTGTTTCCGGTAAAAATCGATATCCGTTTCCGTTATAGAAGTATCGAAAATTTCGCTATTTATTGGTATTTACCCTTGCTTGTTTACTAGGAGGGAACCGAATATCCGTTTCTGTTTGCGGTAAAAATCTATATCCGTTTTCGTTGACAAATACCGGCAATTTCACTGTTTTCATGCTTTGAATTAGTTATATATCACATGTATACTTCAAACCCCACAGTTTTTCATGACTGATATACTGCAATAGTTGTTCTTAGTATAAGTTTACATCCTGTTGTTTATCAACAATCAATGTGCAATGTTGGCTCGACAACGAGTCACCGGAAATCGTTTGTGAGATTCTCAACATAGAAAACCTTGAGCAGGCTTCAAATTCTGTTGACAGAAAAATAAAACATCTTGGAACTTTTATACCTCAATATCCGTTTCCGTTATTTTGGTCATCAGTTTCCGTTATTCTTACTAAGTTTCCACCCTGTTGTTTACCAACAATCAATGTGTAATGTCGGTTCGACAACGAGTCACCGCAAATCATTAGTGAGATTCTCAAGGTAGAAAATTTGGATAGGTTTCAAGGTTTCGTTTATTTCCTGCCGCTATTGGTACAGTACTCACGCTTAAACTTTGCAGTGTGACAGCGAGTCACAGGAAATCATTCTTGAGACTCTCAAGGTAGAAAACCTTGAGTAGGTTTCAATTTTGTTGGCACAAATCTAAAACATCTATGAAACTTTTATACTTCAATATCCGTTTTCGATATTTTGTTCACTATCAGTTTCCGATATTTTTACAATAAGTTTACACCCAGTTGTTTACCAATTATCAATGTGCAATGTCGTGTCGACAACGAGTGACCGAGATCATTTGTGACATTCTGAATGTAGACAATTTGGACAGGTTTCAACATTTCGTTTTTGTCCTGCCGATAATGGTAGTACTCCGCCTGAAACTTGCCTGTGTAGCACTTTTAAGCTCAACTTGATATGCATAGAATGACCCTCAATAGTGAGCTTAGTCTACTATCTCTCAATATCTAATATATCTATGTAGCAAAGAATTTAGTGTGATAGAGCTGTATTTTAATTTAATATGACGGAGCGTTAAATTTATTAGTTTTATGTACATAAAGTGTTCCAATGCCACGTGCTTCAGCTGTTACTTACGCTGAGCCGGAAGTTCCGAAGTTTTTGCGTGAAATTAAAGCGAAAGTTGGTTATCAGGAGCCGTATACAGTTGCAGACAAATTCGCTGCCGACGGCGATAGCAGCAGAGATGACTGCAACAGCGATGCAGAAGAACAAAGTGAAATGCCGCAGATTGTCGTACTGAGACCTGGGCGAGATATAGACGCCGAACAAGTCGCTAAAATTCAGGATGAACAACGCCGCGAACGAGAACAAGCAATGATTGATGCGGGGAAAATTAAATTTCGTAAACCGACTGCTCTGAACCGTCACTGTAATGGTGATAACTGTAAAGAAAGTCAACAGCAAGAGGAAGAATCATTTGTGTCAACGGCAACTTCAAAATCAACACCTGGAACATCGGAACAAGTATCTTTGAAGCGAAAGATATCCAATGACAATCACAAGCATATTGATGTAGATGGCCAAAACGATAATGTATATTCTTCAGTGCTGAGCAAACGTCGGCTGCCGTCATCGGCTGTGGACTCAACCAGCAGCAAGAAATCCAGCAGCTTGGAGCGGCAACAAGTGAACAGCGACAGGCGATTGTTGTCGTTTATTGCAGACGATGGTGACGATGAAGATGATGATGAAAGCTGATAATTGGAATGAGTCTCGGTTCTTCTTTCGCATAGAGGTGGATGCGAAGCTAAGCTAATAGAGGTAAAACATTGTGAGATTGGAAGTGACTCATTGCTGGTGAGCGGGCATCGTGATGGTAGCTGTTTGGTCTCAAGAAGAAATAATATGATCACAAGCATATTACAAACTTTGTACATGACGGTTTTGGAAATGCAAAAAAATTTTATCACCTGCGAAAAAATTCTACCACTGAATTTATTGGCTCCCTGTGCCAAAATTCTGTCGTAACTCGATGTCGATGTTCTGTCGGAGACAGACCTCTGACTGTAGACGTTTATGTTTGATTTGGCAGGTTTCGACCCATGTGAATATCAGGGGCGGAACGTTTTTCTGTGGAAGTGCAATTAAATAGAGTAAGCCTAAGATTTAGACTTATTCGATTAGGTATAAAGCTCGTTCTTACGATTTGGCTTAGGCTAAGGAATACGCTCGTACTGCTGTTACTACATTCTTCATATTGGCTCAGGTTCTGAACATTTACTATTAATATTACACCACTCCAATTTTCGTTTAGGCTTAGGAATACGTTTAATCTACTATTACAGTCCTATAAAACGTTGGTTAAATTGTTGGTAGTAAAATTTAAACTTGCTTGTTTTCAAGACATAAATTATGGATTGAGCGTGTCTATCGATATGTGCAGCACTGCATTTGTTTTGCACAAAAAGCTTTGCAATTTTTTCAACAAAATTGAGCATTTGTGGCTTTGTTTGAGCTTGACGGCTTAAAACGAAGGACTCGTGGATGGTGTCATTGTTGTTCTTCTAGTCCCACAGACAAAAATTTTACGCATGAGATTCAGATGGGATGCGTTCCATTTTTATTTTAAAGGTTCACGTAATGTCGGTCACACGGTACCGTACGTTCGGCCTGCACCAAAAATGTCCAAGAGTTGCGCGAAAGGCTGAGAACGTCAATTAACAGTCACCGAGAACGTCGTTTAACGGTTAGCTAGCCAATGACTTTCGTCCGTTTAACTATCTTTAGTTAGCTACGGACAACATACAGTTTCTCTGTAACTGTGTCCGGACACCGAAATTGTTGGACAGTTATCTTAAAACTTAAATTTTTGTTTAGGTTAGTTTATCTGACAGAAAACTTAAAAAACATACGATATGACTTCGAATTAGCTTGTATCGAACTAAAAAAACATCCTCCCCCTGAGATTCGAACTCCAACATCTGGCGTATTAAGCATATGAGCTTACCACTGTGCCACAAGTACACAACTGAAGTCCACTGATATCAAGTTACAGAGTTAGCTTACATTGTGTACAAACATAAATACGTAGTCTTGTTAGTGCTATGTACATTGAAGCGTGCGCTGATAGCCGAATCCTTGAAGCGTTGGACTTACGATATTGACGCCGCAGGAACAACTCCCTCCATGGCCTAGAATTTTTACCAATTCTTATTTTATTTTGGTCTAATGAAACAGAAAGAAAAGATCTAGACCGAAAACAATCGTAGACATTTCACCAGAAAATCCGAACTGTGTGTGGACATAGTAGCTAGCGAATGTAGATGTGCGGACATAGTAGCTAGCTAATGTAGATGGCCGGACATATTTTCTGCGATACTGTTTTGTGTCCATAGACATGTGAAATTATGCGGACTTTTTTTGTGCAATTCAAACCAATGGTAACGTGTGACAGACATAAATTCGCTTCGCAGGTGCACCAGTTTAGTTGTACATATTGTTCGCAATAGTAAAGGAATTCATGGGTCGCACAATACTGTGCCGCTCTTCATAGTGCGTCAAAGTAAATTTTCGGTGAGGTAAATATCTTGTAGTGGCTTTTGGCGTATTTCAGGAGTCAATGGTTACTTAAATATTTTTGGTTAAAGGATATGGGATAATGTTATAATGCCAAATGATTAGAATAAGAATGAATTATCCGGATGTGATCCGTGGATCTAAACGTTGCCTTGATTTTTGCTTTGCGTAAGTGTACACGATTTAATAGATTGAAATCTCTGGAAAAATATGTGATATTTGTAACAAAATGGCAAATGTTTTCATTACATGTCATAATTTTTGAATGCAAGCAGATATTCAATTTTGTTAGTTGTTTCTGTGTTGTCAGCAGAATTTATTGCTTTCGTGCCTTCTGGAATCTAATTTGTACTTTGGTCGCTTTCAGAAATCGAAAAGTTGTTGGAGGGGTGCTAGTTGTCCTTGTACTTTTGTACTATATATCGCCTTGGATTAGCACAAGAACAGGCAGCTATTCTGGCAATACGCTTGCATCAGGTATACAAATACATACTAGCAATCGCAAGTTTGAATGCTAGATGCGCAATATGTCTTCATAAACCACACTAATAATTTATTCCGCATGTTAGAAATCGACAATATTAAATGTCCAGAACAGTACCAGTTACATATGACTTCGCAATAAGAAAACCGTTGCGCACTAATGAACGTTTTTCTGTGTGAATATATCTTTACTTTGGATATACATTAGTTACGCAGACAAAGCTCAAGTAGTACACTAATGCGGTTAGCTCTGTTTCGCTCTATAATGGCGTTAACTGCCTCCCAATATTAAGACGTAAATAGTAACGCCAAGTCTCATCATTGTGAAGTATGTAGAGTGGACCTTTTTTACAGACTGCACTGTTTAATAACAGTAACTTTACGAGCTTGTCTTCCTGATATTGTGCGCTAAGTTTTAAAATGTTTATTTTCAGCCAGATCAGCTTTTTGTAAAGAAGCTGCATTGAGGCCGTATACGACTGCAATTCGAAATCCTTACGAGATATCAATTTATGATTGTCTAAATGGACAGTGCTCAACTAAACAGTTTCTTCCGTTTGTTGGTAAGTTTGTGTACCTCATATTTTTGAGCAGGTCTAACGGGGTTCATTACTCTGCATCAAATCGCCCGCTTAGTCTGTATCTTCTTATTTTCAAGTAGTTTACGATGCATATGCTTGGGATAAACGCTTTTAAATACAGTTTATTAGCCGAAATACGGATGATTTTGACATCTTTTACTGTCTTTAAAATGGTTTTTCGCAGCATTGCTTTTACTTAATATGCTGTTTGTTTGTACGTACATATTCTGTCAAGTTTTCTGTTATATTGTGTAATTTTATTTGAAATTTACAGTTAGTGGTTAAAATTTTGCGTTGGATGCGCCCGTTGTGTATTCAAGGGTGTTAGTTCTTAAAATATTTATTTTGAGATTGCACTTAGTGGGTTTATTAATCATGTTGTAGTTACTTTTTCTGTCATATTTTCATTGCGTTGTTTCCTTATTTGTTTCCTGTTTTGGGATTGTTTTTTATTTGCTTCGTCGCTACTTTTAGGAAACGGTCATTTTGGAGTTAATCCCATTGGTGCCGCAATCGCACCTGCGGCTCACTCAAAACAGTTCCGGTTTATGGACGGCCCGTCGTTACGTAACGCACTAAAAGCGTTTAGTCCATTGATCAGGTTTCGGTTAGCAAGCAGTATAGAAGGATCAGATGCGTTTGTGACGAATTATACGTCTGGAACAGTGACGCATTTGCGCAGTTATGCATTTGTAAGTGAATAAAATTATTAACGATTTTGAATTTTTATTTATGTTTTCATTGACCGCAAAGTTCAATCGCTATCCGACTTGAATAGAAAATCGATATCAGACTCGGTCTTTAGTATTCGAATTTGCAGGATATATATTATGTATCTCTGAAAAAATGTGTAATATAAGTGTGTAATAATTGGCTGCGTAATTTTTAATATCCAATCGTTCCTGAGTGACCATTTTAACTTAAAACTGCACTGTTAGGTTTTTGAATCAAAACTTTAGATCACTATTTCTAGCACTCATTTTGGTGTTTTGCAGACAGGCCAGTGTTTCACTATATCTAGTCAAATATATGTGCACAGAGCTCATAGATCATTACTTGTTCAAGACGTTACGATTAAAAATCCAACGGTAAGTAGCATTCGGTTATGTTGCGTTGCATTCTAATTTCAGGCATTGCTGTTTGTTGTAATTTCTGTATCTTACCTGGCAATCAGAACTTATGTAGTACGTGCTGGTGAGTAGGTTTACGGCAGGGTGCAAAGTGGAACTGGATTATACCGGAGTCTGAATCGGAACTGCGAAATTTGTGACTATACGGAAAATTTGTATTAACATGGATAATATTGATTTAGGGTGTCTGTTGGCTGGCAACAATTCTCAAAAACGTCGCATGAACAAATTGTCAATCTTTTTGTCTCTGTAAAGCTAAACTACAATCAATTATTGATAAGTTAACTTATCGAAAACAAATAATAGATAAATGATGCTGAATTTTTATACAACATATCACAACAAGTAGGTCTAAAAAGTGTGGGAATTCCGATTCCGATTGATTGTGCAATCGGAATCGAAATCGGAATCGGAACTCGTTTTGAATCCGAATTCTAATCAGAATCGGAATTCCGATTGCACTCTGGTTTACGGATGTATCTGCAAATTTTCAAAGCTGCTCTACGTGTGAGATAGGTAAAGAATGCATTTTTACAATTAAATAATTGTATTCCTAGATTTTAACAGTATCCACTTGTTTGATGAAATGGAGCGGATATTGTATATGTTAAAACAATTTATTTTTCGCTGTATATTAGCGTGCTCAAGGTTTTCGTCTGTTATAAAGTTCATAATTGCTGCTGATAAACTGGAGTTATTTTGCTGAAAACGTACATATCAAAACTTGAACTTTTTGACTTGCCCAGAAATGTAATCACAGCAAGATGTTAAAGGAGCTCACTTGTAAAAACAGTTTTATGATAGTCGGCACCACAACCTTAAATATTCGGTATCCAATAGGTTTATACCAGATACCAGAACTGGATATGGATATCAGTTATTGCCGATATTAAACCGGAACCGGATATCCGGTTGCACTCTTGTTTCAAGTTTCAAGATGGTAAGTTTTTTATGGCATCACAATGGTGAGAATAAATAATATAAATCTATTAACGTTTGATAAAGCAAATGATTATCTTGTGCTAGTGCTAGCCATATTCTTTTTGTTGCGAACTACGAATCACTTATTTATACTAATTAAAAGGTACGCAATCAGATGTATTCACTATTCACACTTGTGCAACTTAAGCTGTATGATTTTAGCTGCAATCATATAAAGTTCTCGCACGAAGATCTGATCCATCGTTTCCTGAGCAATCTGTAGCAAAGTATGTTTCTTTTGTAGGTCATATGTAGTCAATGCTAACAGTTTGGTCATAGGGTTTTATATGCTCATGAGTTTTTGATGCAGCTTGGGGTCAAGTTTTATCGGTTGTTCTGTGATTTTATTCAATCTTAAAATAATAATATTATATACAATATCAGTATTCAAAAACGTATTTACCCCTGAAATTGTCCATTGAAATTATTTTCACTATATATGCCTACTTGCGATGTAAATGACATTAGTTGGTGTTTTTATCGCTGTAACGGATTGTAGGCGCAGTTTAGTAAAATACAAAGTTGATACAGTTAGTGGCTATTACAAACCAGTTTTGTACAATATACTAGTGGGTTTTGTTTAGTATGGTCTACGAGTCTAACCTGTTATATATCAGTTTGGTGTTCGCTTTATGTTCCAGCGCGTAGCTTTTGCAGTGTAGCTCAGCGCATCTCATCAAATGTTGTTTTGTTTTCAATAAATTCTATTCCATCCTTTCTTTGGAAGGTGATAATAAAGTATTTTAATTCTGTTCTGACAGTTGTCACGTTCAAAATATTTTATTGCACTGATTTTACAACGCAGTGTTTTCGACTATGTTATAGGGTATCATACGGCAGTGGAGACACATATCATTTCTACACCGTCTCAGTGCCTGTGCTCAAATCGGCGAAAGTATTCGTGTCCACTGTGGCGCTGCCGGATATCTTTGAAACGTACGACGTCCCAGCTTCGTCGTAAGTGCACCATTTATGGCAAATAGGAACTCGGGTAGCTGCCGCAACATTAAATTATATTTTATTGTTTTGGCGTACACTTCTGGCCAGTGTAGTTTGCTGCATCGAAAAGCTGCCAAGGAGCGCATACAAAATTTTAATGTGCATTTTTAGGTCAACACCGTAAATAAAACTGTAACGTGTGAAATGATTATAGTGCAGTCATAATAAGTTTCCGTGTGTACTCTGATTGTCACATGTGCACAAACGTGTAGCAACTCATTTTGATTATGTCCAAATTTAATGTAAACAATTTGATGTATGTCAGTCAACGTTCACAATATTGCGACATAGCGCATATAGATTGCTTTATTCCGCTGAACTCAACTTAAATGATATTTCAAAGTTTCAATTTTTGCTAATTCCTGTACCGGCCGGAATATTCGCAAAAATAGATTTCTGTTCCGGTTCCTGATCCGACATTGAAAGACGCAGGAACCGGATTTTTTAGTGTCTGGCAGATTATGAAGAATCGACTTAAAAATAGAAATGAACAACTCAGACATATTACTGAAACTCATTTCCGTTGTTTTCCCATTGTGTTTGGTCTGCATATTTCTCATTTTAAATTGCTTAACGTACGTTTCTGTAAAACTTGGAAATCTGGGTAATGAAAACACAAAACAGTCAACGAACAGCATGTTTTATTTTGCGTTATACGCAGCAGTAATTAGGTGGTGCGTCATTTTTTAAACCTTCATTCCGGTTCCTGCTTCGTGTAACATGTAGTTCCCGTTGGCACTCTGCTGCTTGGTACAAAATCGTTTGTGTTACCCACCATATGGGGTGTAGCCAGGATTTTCAAAAGTTGATGCATGACATAAAAAATTTCAAATGGAGGTTACTTGTGTTATTAACTGGAAAAGATCTTCAAACTCATGGCAAAGTTTACAAAGTGGTTTGCTCTTAATTCGTTTTTGGTAACACCCTTGCCATTGGTATGTTTTGTGGTCATGAACATACTTTTCTGTAAAGTTGTTTTAGCGAAAAACACTTTCATTTTGTGTCAGGTTTTGACACCTCGACACCTGCCAACAATGTGATGGCAGAGAATCATCGCACTATTGTTGAACAACAGTTAAAACAGGTAATGTGAGTTAAACGTTTTTGGTATGTGCACGGCATACCATATTATGATGTTGTGCACGTATGCCGGAATTAGCAGTAGTTGTAATTGATTCGTTGTGTAATGGCAGGATGCTTCACTGGCGTGCAAGAGATCCGAGTTTCGATTCCTGGCGATGTCGTAAAGTTTCGGCAAATGTTCAAAAATGTGTCGTGGCAACGTATAGTTCAGATAAGCATCATAAAAGTTGCCATTTTCCCAACACAACCTTAGCGTTTATTTTATTTCAATTTATTTACAGTGGCTTGTTTTATCGCACTTCCAGTAGGTGGCTGTTACTACAATAAGCCTCAACTTAAAACGGATATTCACTTGATGTGTTGAGGTTTTGTGTAGTATCATAGGAAGTGCAAACAAAAAAGTAAATATGTACGCTTTTAGATTACAGTTCAGATGAAATTTATCGCAGTGTTGCTGAATATAAGTTGTTGTTTGATTATTTATTACTTTAGGCTGTTTCAAAAGGAAAATCGATTCCTGAGTCTCAGTTATATGCAAAGCATGTTGAAGTATGGACAAAGGTACATATCAGGGTTTCCCGGCGCCCAACCCATGGTTGAATTGTTCCAAAACTGAGTACAAACCCATCGATATTCTGTCACATTGGTACCTGGACCTTTTGATTTCGTGTTATATCTCAGTATATTTGAAACGTAGCTTTCTGACTTGAGAAAGCAGTGTAAAGCAATTATGTTGCAAAACTAACTTTTGTCAGAAACTGTAATTACATTGCGCAACGTTTTATACGTTTTGTTTATATCTAGCAGGTTGCATGAGGATGGAAATTTGAAGTCGTGTAGTGAGATACAATTTAAAATATGTGTTAGATTCTGAATTTTAGTTTTCTGTTTGGTAGTGCATATGCGTTTGTCCTTTGTTTATTGTATTAAAACATCTGCCTAGGTAACGCGAAGGGCAGCCAAATAGATTGCTGGTCCCATTTTTCCTCAAGTGCAAATAGTACTAATCACCAGTTAGCGATAGGTTGTCAAACTGATGCACTATTGTAATTTCATGTCTCAAAATTGGCTCTTTAGTACTGTAGGTTATACGACATTCGAAAACTGCTGAATTTTCACCATCTCCGTTAACTGGTTAGACAGTTAGCAGACCTGTCACCATTGCGGTTTGTCTTGTAGATTTGGTCTACTGGTTTTCATTTGTCCTACTCAAAAGCGCCGAATGTGCTGAATGGCGATACTGTAAACGCTACAGTGTACTATGTGCTTTCAAATGTGCCTGCGTTGTTGCATGAGTCTGAACTTGCTGAATCTACAATTGCCGATGCGCGAAATGCGTTAATATCGTCTGGACAGTGCTACTGGGGTCCCAACACTCTGTAAGTTAGTAAAATATAAATGTGGTTTGCTAAGAAACGTGATTTAATTTTTGTGGAGTGCTTACATTTAAATTACTTCAAGGTAAGAAATGTTTTATTAAAACGATTTGTGCTTTTGCTACACAGTTGTTTTTTCTGTTAAAGGTGGAAATAGCATCACACCATGTTTAGATATTTTTTACACAGAAAGTAGTAAGTAACAGTTGAGCTTTGTACTTGTTTATGTCGCATTGAACAAATGATAGTGCACACCGCCGAAAAATATTTATTTTTTCCATCATTCGCTGGGTACCGGCTTTGTTGGTGATTCAATCGGAGGCATTTTGGTTTGCAACGGGGGAAATCGTTTAGTAAAGAGATTTTCATTCTCATTGCTAATATTACGCATTTACATACATTACGTTCCAAACGCAAAATTACGCAAAAAGTGTGTTTGACACGCAAAATATTTGTAATGCCTAAAATGCTAAACCGGAGGGTATTAAATTAATAGTGGCATAACCGGGGAGAAAATAGAGTTTTGAGGGGGTTTTCACGGAGTCGGCAAATCTTTTAAGGCGTGTTTCACTAATTATTAGGGTTACAAGCAATCTAATTTCAGCAATAATGGGTTTTTGGGTGAAATAAATTGTCTACACACCCTCAAAACCGATTTAGCATATTAACATAGTTTTTAAGCCTAAATTAGAAGTTATTACAATATTTCACTAATTTAAGGTTGAAAGCAATCTTATTTCAGCACTAAAGAGTTTTTAGGTGCGAGGAATCTGAATAAATTGTTTACAAACCTCCAAAACCGATAATTAAATAGTTAGCTGATAGCGAATTTTCATATTAGCTTAATGGACAAGACAAAATTAGGACTTTTTAAATTATTTCAATAATTATAAGGGTGGCTGAAGGGTTTTTGGGTGCGAGGAATGTAAATAAATTGTTTATAAACTTCCAAAATCGATAAATGAATAGTTAGCTAATAACTAATTTGTATATTACCTTTATTGCTTATGTGTGTTCGAGCTTCGCTGAATAAATGTACTCCCACTACGACTGGTCTGTAATATACCAAATTTGTTCAACGACTTAAGTATATCCATACTTAACTTAAGTAAAGTTTTAATTTAAAAACGGCTGGGTTTTTTAAACCCTTGTTACACATTGAGGTTTATCTGTTTTTGTTAGAAAAGTTAAGTATTTACTTAAGTCGGTGACTAAAGTAAATACTTAAGTAAGATTTCAGAAACCCAGCCATTAGGTTGTGTTTACCGCTAAAACCAGTTTGGAAGTCTATCACGGCTACGCGAATCTTCGTTTTTATTTTGCAATGATTATTCTTTTAATCACATAATTATCATTGTTGTATCTAAATTGGTATGCAGACTTTATCCAAGCAAACTATGGGCGTCGCCACAGTTCAAAACCACCGAAGACATTGTGACCGTCGCCAACGTGTGGCTGTTGACGCTTGAAAAACGCGGCTGTGGCCCGTTGTTTGTTGCCGGCGCTGACGGAGTCGCTCAAGCAATGCTGTTGAGTATGGGCGGATTTCGGTTTATTCATCATCATTTGGAATTTGATACACATCCTCGCGAGTTGCACAGGTTAGGGTGGCGCTGTACATACTGATGTAACAAAATTTATTACTGCCGATGTCGTTCCGTATCGTGCGGTGCTGTTTTCATTTACTTTGGAATGCGTAATGTTAAACTTACTTAAAAGATTAAGGGCAGGAATCATTAGTTCAAACATATTCGCACAAAATAGACAATTATTAAATTATTAGCTTTATAATATAGTTTTTAGACGTTGGATTGATCCAGTTTTGGCGTGCTAGAATGGGATTCCTTTTGGATTTTAACTAGAATTATACCCTTTTCAAAGTTTCTGTCTGTCTGCACAAATTGCTGGCGGCCCAAGACTGAATGACTTAGTGAATATAAAACAGAAAATATTCTTTTAGAAAATATTTTTTCTGATATGCGCAACCGCACGCCTTATGTTAGCAGCGGTAGCAGCTTTTTACGAACAGAAAATAGCTCGATAAAATAGCTTGGGTGGGATAGTGGAATTTGCAGTATAAAGGTGTCCACCGTTTTATGACATATCGCTTTTAAGGCGTTATTGTTGCGTTTTCAGAAGTTATACCTTTGAAGGTATTGTGTTGAACAATGTATCGCGAGTCAATGTCCACGTAAGCGTAGACACGTCAAATCAAGTGGTTATGTTCGCTTCCGTTTCGCCAAATTATGCGTTTATTGACTCTCTACGCGTTTCGGAGCATTTGAATGCGGTAACAATGACACCATCGAACAACGCAACTCATGCTGTTGGATCTGTGGTTGACGCAGCGCAACTGAAACATGAGGCACTAAGTTCCATTTCAATGAAGTTCAAAGACGTGTACGCGTGTGATGCCGGTTGTCTGGATGATCCAATTAAGTTGAGGTACTTTTTCTAATCTGATTTTGTGGTGATATATTTAGTTATAATACTGATTGTTTCGTTAATAATTACAGTACTTAATAAGCTGGAGTATGCACGTATATACGTAAGGGAAGGTAGGTAATGTACCTACCAATATTTGTAATGCAATTTTATTAAGTGAAATTGAAAGGTATCTACGTAAGGCTTGCAGTCTTGTTTAAGCCTACAATTAGGCTTTTTTGTTTAGAGGTCATTCACTTACCAAGGGCTCAGTACGTAAAACAGTGTATCAATTTGCGGTAGTGAAGTATCTCAGGGCTCTATTCCGATGCAACCCTTCGCTCAGCAGATTAGTGTTTGCTATCATGTATTTAAGAATAATATGTCACGACATTTGTGTGATTTAGCTTTCTAGGGTTACTAGCAACTGTTTCGTGACATGTATTTTTACTAATTGTGGATTTGGGCCCTTTATCACAATTTGAGGGAAGTACATGAGTAAAGGCTAACGTGATTCCAAATTTTCAAACATTAAAATTGGTATGTATGGCCGTTATAATTTATTCTTGGTAGTTTACCGGTTGATAATCAGTACAGTCGATGTGATTATGGATTTATTTTAGTGATCGGTGGACTCAAATTCCGGTAAAACTAACCGATCCAGTGACGCCTATTTTGTATATTGCAACGAAACGCAAACACATTCACGATCTCAAGCATTCCATTCATGTCAAAGAAGTCAATTTAGGTAACATAATGCTGTAAGACTGTGTTATACTAACTGCCGTCCGACACTATGCGGTATTGTACGACGTTGATACACGTTGACGATGCCAGATGACATTAAATTTTTGAAAAATATAGCGGCACCCTTATAGTTATTGCATGTTCTTTGCGTGACTGCTTCATTTCGTTTGTGCCCAATTAATTTAATTTAAATCGTTTTCGTTTCATGTGTTTGTTTTCTGTTTTCATGTACATAATTTTTGTGCTTATTTTCAGCCCCTGCCCACGAGCATCATGTCATTGCAATTCACAAACACGGTCATAGATTCGGTGGACTTCCAGTATTGTTCTGGATATCACTAGCGTTATTAGTGATTGTTTTTCATCTATTTTTGGTCAAATTGATTTATAACGAATACTGTGCCGCGGAAACGAAACCTTTTTATAACCAACGTGGACGATACGCTGTATGATGCCCTAAAGTTGCTATGTTAAAGTACTTCCTGTGAGATTTTCGGACTGGTTTGGTTTTAGACCACTTTAACTACTGTTTAAATGTTATGGAGCGTGTCGGATTGGCAGGTCATTCGAGGTTAAATTCTATGCTGCCGCAGTGACCGTTACCTTCGACTAATGGGGGCTGTGTGCCGATTGAAGATGTTGAATACGACTTGTTATTAATAAGAAGAGTGGGTAATCACTCTGACAATGGCTTAGAACTGGGTACGTCTATGTAGAACGAAACTTACATTTCCCGCCAAAATTTATATTTCCCTCCAAAATTTGAATTTCCCCGCTAAAATCTAAATTTTCGCACCCAAATTAGAATTTGGCACCGTTGTTAGGATTTTTCCGATAAAATTTGAATTTCTCGCCAAAGTTTAAATTTCCGCCAAAATTTGAATTTTCTGAATTTTCCGCTTAAATTTGAATTTTCCTGCTGAAGTTTGAATATGCAGCCAAAATTTAAATTTTCCAGTTGAAATTTGTGTTTTTCGCCACAATTTGAATTATCCTGCTGAAATTTGAATTTTCCCGCCAAAATAAAAATTTTCGCGCCGAAAATACGCTGGTACGGTACCATAGCTCAGTAAGATGTCCGATTGCCTAATTAAAACTTTTCGAGCCTGTCTGCTAATGTCATATGATACTAGCTTTCTTGCCTGTCAGTATCATATGACATTACTACATGTGTAGGTATCGTTAAATCTATATTATGAGGTTGACAGACAACAAAGGGAACGATTTGACGTTGACATACAAAGGTATGATTTACACTTGATTTTAGCAGACAAGTGCGGTTTTTGGAATGTGATATAGGGTTAATATCTGACAAAATGTTACCCAATGTTTTGATACGGACAAATCGTGTTTCACGCTTTAGTTTTAACGTGAACCCCGCATAAGTAGCGTATGGGTATGAAGCTTGGGTGTCTATCTTACCCTGATTTTAAAATTTACCTCGTAATTGTATTTGTTATGTATATACCTGTACATTTATATATTTATATGCATACACGAAATCGCTTTTCATCAATAGGCCACAGTTGTTCTCATTTGAAAGTACATCGTTCAAATTCTGTTTTGAATCTACGGTGCAATGGCGCTGTGGGGGTAACCTGCATCAATTTTAAAGTAATTATTCTCCCACAGCGGCTTTATATGGGGTTTCAATAGCTTTATCATGTTTTTTGCTGTTTGGTGATTATTGATGTCGATACATAAATGAGTAAAACTCGCGGGCCGTAGTTGTGTATTTATATAGTGATCAGACAAGTTTTCAAAAAACTTTTGTTATTAGTTGATTATAGTGCTATAGTGCTTAAAACTGGTTTGGTCCCATGGCGGCTTCATGAGCTGTGGCTTTAAATATTGGTTTTCAGTTTTTATGTTGTTTCTACTTTGTAAATCACTTTGGATGGCACTAAAAGTAGCATGGGCCGGATCAAATAAAGCTGTGTCCAAAAGAACAAATAAAAAGGAAATGCTCGGTCTAACTGTCATGAGAAGGCTTAAAAACGATCAGTAACTGAATAACAGTGGGTTCCCCCTTGATAGGCAAAATACAGTTGAGTCCATCTCTTATTCGGGTCACTACAATAGAGGTCATTCGCACAGATTACTCATGGTCATTGAAATCGGGAGCACTGCCTGCCCTGCGAATTTCCAAACAAATTGTTTCTTTGTGAGTTTTCAAGTTAACATTTTGTTTTTTGTACGTATTTAATTCAAATCACCGGCCCATGTAAAGATCAAAGGTGGAACGTTTTTCTGTGGGCCTGCAATAGAGTAAGCAAGCTTTAGACTGATTGTTTGCCGAGGTTTAGGTATAAACTCATTCTTAATCGTAGGCTTATAGGAATATGCTTACTGTTATAGCCCTGCTCTATTCATGTGCCAAATGTTGCAATGTCCTGAAATGCAAGGTTGTCCTTAAATCAAATGTGTAGTTGCATGGTTCTCAGGGTGTAACTGAAAATACCATCATGTCTGTGCATATAGTTTGTTCGCAGGATGCAACCGGAGGTGAAAAATACCGGAAGCGGAGGTCAACGAAACTTGCAGGAGCCGGAGGTGAGGCGAAATTAGGTAGTAAAAATGATGGTTAATCAGTTAATTTTAGCCAATATCTGAAATACTGTAGTGACCCGAATAAGAGGGAGTCCCCATTTTGAGTCTCAATCAATAGGAGTCTCCCTAAACCCTAATTATAGTCCATAATGTCAATTATCCTCAATTGTAGCGCATAAATCACTGCAGGACCAAATAAAGGTGAGTTCGAAATTTTAAAGCGTACTTAAGTTTTGAAAGTAATTCCTAAGTATAACCTTGCATTATCGCTCATGCTTTTGATACAAGACAAACAAACGTTTAATTCAACGGATAGTTGCAAACCGAAATTGCCGGAACCTTTGGCAAAAATTCTACATAGTCGGAGGCCGATTTTATGCCGGAGCCGGAGGCAGACCTGCGTTTGTACCATGGTTTGTTGAATAGGAATTAAAATCAACTCAGGTTATTTAAATACCTACAGGTACACTGCAATTACTGTATAATAAGAGGGGGAGGGGTAATAAGAGTGGGGTCCCCATATAGAGGCCGAATCAATTGGAGTCCGTATCCCTAATAAAGAATCCGTAAGCGGGTAGAGTCCCTGAACTATAACAGTCCATAAATGTCAATTAACCCTAATTGTAGCGCATAAATGACTCCAGGACCAAATAATTTGAGTTCGAAACTTTAAAGCGTACTTAAATTTTGAAAGTACATTCATAAGTAAAACCTTGTATTATCGCTCATGCTATTGACACAAGACAAATAAACGTTTAATTCAACGGATAAATGCACAACCGGATATATATCAGTAACGAAGATCGGCGGAGCGAACCGAATAACAAGGGGGGAACCCTCTGGAAAGGCCAAATAAATCCAAATAAATAGCAGTCTCCCCTCTTATTCGGGTCACTACAGTATTCGATTTCAAAAGAATACATCCACAATTTTAAGTTTTAAGTGCTTTCGAATTTTAAACCTTTATTTCTTTCTATATATTAGTTTTCCGTTTTCGTTGTTTAACTCTCGTTTCTGTTTTTGCTATCCATTTCCAACCTGGATCGATTATTATGACCACTAGGTATTGAATATAATTCTGGCGTTTACGATCTTTTTTGCGTTTCAGTTCCTTGTTTTCAATTTTATAATTACAATGCAGATAGAATTGAACTCATCATGAATGGTTTAAAGGAGATTACAACAAGAGATTTATCTCAGACTCCGATAGAATTATCATAGAGTCCTAGCAATTTCAGCAGTTTATAAAATTTATCGTATTTGTGCAAAAACATTGTGTTTCAGGGCAGTTTTAAAACTTTATCGCTAGCTAGTAGACCATATTCAAACGCAGCATACAGATTGCAGGCTGGCTAAAGACATATAGTAAAAATCAAACGTTCGTTGGTTATGCAGTTTTATATTTATATTTTCAGGCCATCGTAGTTGATGCATTAATAGCTTATGACTGTGATAATTCTCTCATAGTGAAGTATGAAGTTGTTGAAGTTGAGATATCCAGTAGTGTTACAATTAAAACTGAGAAAAAATTGTTAATATCATACTGTGAAAGAAGTCAAATCTTATAATTGTATTTGATTCACTGTATTGCAATTACAGACAATTTTTGCTAAAATATGGTTCAATGTATTAATTTTGACAACTCGGAAAACATTGCTACAGGTCAGAGCTTATTTTGCCATGATCGGAATTTGGCTGTATATTGCAGTTTAACGAATACGAATTAAATTACGATTCCGACTGATGAAATTCAGTCAAAGTATGTTTTGGTTTCGATTCCTAAACGATGTAATATTTTATTCCAGAATTCTTGTAATTGCGGTTGCGTGTTAATAATTTCCGTCAAAAAATTTAAGTTTAAAGTAATGATAAAACCTTCTTAATGGATTGAAAAACTGCGCGGAATACTTGAGGCTGCAAGTAACTGCAAGAAAACGTGATTTAAATTCTGAATCTTGACAATAATTTATATGAATTGTTAGCATTCAACTGCAATAAATATTAAAACATAAGCTGCAAGTCATGAGTTCTGCCAATGAAGATGAATGAATTTTAGATGCAAGGCTATTCATAGCTATGGAAAATTCTTGACATATATTCATCATGACTAATTTGCAGCTGCAAGTTCTCAGAATGAATTTCCCAGCAAAACTTCCAGCTGCGAATTTCAGCGGCAAGAAAGATTCACGCGTCAAAAAGGATTTACTCGAAATTTCATGACTTGGAAACGCTTTCATACTGATACACGTTCTATTTATTGCTTTAAAATGTAAAGCTCGTCCCGTCACCATCGCCGTAGACTGTGTGAACATACAAATTCAAAAAGTCTGAATTAATTCTAGAAGCGTACAGCGACACAACTTTCAATCGACCAGTCAAAATGCAGATACACAGGTGACTTGCAACTGCGTTCACACGTGCAAATTACGTTTAATGGCATGAATTTCGGTGAATTATTTACAGGTGTTAGGACCTCAAAGCTGCATTGTAACCAAACTTGCGCAAGCAAGTTGCACGTGCAAGGTTTTGCTGCAAAAACTTGCACGTGTGAATAGTACTTTACAGTCATTACAAACCTTTTAGTTAACGTCCATATAAAAACATAACTCGAAAGATTTAACTGTAAGTTTTGATTGCAACAAACAAATAATGTATAAATAAAAATTATATTATATTATGTTATATATATTATATATTGCAATTTTTGGTTTACAGATATGCTGAAATTGTTTGAAATGAAAAAACATTACGAAATTCATCCAAAATCTTAAATCTATGCATTCGCCATTTCTCTAAAAAATTTTGAAATACCGGTGAATATTTGCACGCGTCAATTTTAATGGCAGAAGAATAAAACGTTTTTGAAACTTTTATACTTCAATATCCGTTTTCGGTTTCCGTTATTTTGATCACTATCCGTTTCCGTTGATTTTCCTACCCATTTACATCCTGATATACATCATTGAGTATATACACTAATTTTCGTTCCTATTAACAACCCAAATACTAACTCAGAATGAAGTGAATCATGCGTCAAAATAATCTCATATTTATTTCGTAACTACGTAACAGTTTTGTTTTGAGGTTTGCATTGGCCTAACAGCGGAGCTTTTGCGTGCGAATAATAAATTTTGAATATTTGAATTTTTACTGTAAAGTGCATACTTCCATTGAAACAGTCGAACAAGTACACCGCGCACAAGAGTTCATTATTGTGAGCCATCAAGGGATAACGTTGCTTAGTCCATTTATTAACTATTAGGTTATAGTACACACACCAATATTTTCGGTTAGGTTCAAGCTTACACATTATTTTCGCGGATCTATGTTCCTTGTATTCGAAAATTAAAAATGTATCCTTTCAATGTTATTGCAAAAGTTACAACGAGGCCTGTATATTTACATAGCAGCTTGATAGGTTTGTTATTGAGTAAGCTTTGCGTATACCTAATATAACGGTTAAAAGAGAAAATATGATGTATATTCTGATTTTTTGTCAACTGTTAATTAATCTAATGGAGTATAATAGAGCGGCACTACTGTATGTATGTTTTTTAATAGCCATCTGTTTTATTAAGCACTTTTTTCGGCTGTTTTCCAACATCAAAGAAACTTATTTCAAACAATGTAAAACGTGAAGAAAAATGTATGTAAATTCTGCGTTACAAAATGTACCACCGTCCGTTGCGTTTTTGCCTGTACTGCCACTTGTGGGGGCGAAGTACACTATTGCATAACTTGGTTTATTGAAGCATTGTGGTTTTCGTGTTTACAATACTCAGAACAACGCAACAAACATTTATTGCTGATTGCATAAAGCTGGGGATATGCCAACAAAAATGCAAGGCTTGCTGACGATATTTATAATTGTTCCGGAAAGATGCATTCTCACGTCAAAAAGAGAACGATGAACAGTTGATTCCATCAACCAGTCATCAACAGTATGGCCCATGTTACGCTCAGGGCCGTCCCGCTGTCCCGGGACAGTGGGACAGCGGGACAGTAGGACAGCGGGACTGTCCTACTAACCCATTGTCCCGCTGCCCTACCGTCCCACTGTCCCTCTGTCCTACTGTCCTGCTGTCCCACTGTGCTACTGTCCCGCTGTCCTACTGTCACACTATCCTACTGTCCCGATGTCCCACTGTCCCGCTGTGCCACTGTCCTACTGTTCCGCTGTCCGACTGTCCCGCTGTCCTACTGTACCGCTGTCCCGGGGTCCTACTGTCCCGCTGTACTACTGTCCCACAGTCCCGCTGTCCTACTGTCCTACTGTCCAGCTGTCCTACTGTCCCGCTGTCCTGTTGTCCCACTGTCCTACTGTCCCGGTGTCCCACTGTCCTGCTGTCCCGCTGTCCTACTGTCCCGCTGTCCTACTGTCCCGCTGTCCTACAGTCCTGCTGTCCCACTGTCACGCTGGCCTACTGTCCCACTGCCCTACTGTCCCACTGTCCTACTCTGTCCCGCTGTCCTACTGTCCCACTGTCCAGCTGTCCTACTGTCCAGCTGTCCTAATGTCCCGCTGTCCTGCTGTCCCACTGTCCTACTGCCCCACAGTCCTACTGTCCCTCTGTCCTACTGTCCTGCTGTCCCACTGTGCTACTGTCCCTCTGTCCTACTGTCACACTATCCTACTGTCCCGATGTCCCACTGTCCCGCTGTGCCACTGTCCTTCTGTTCCGCTGTCCGACTGTCCCGCTGTCCTACTGTACCGCTGTCCCGGGGTCCTACTGTCCCGCTGTACTACTGTTCCACAGTCCCGCTGTCCTACTGTCCTACTGTCCAGCTGTCCTACTGTCCCGCTGTCCCACTGTCCTACTGTCCCGGTGACCCACTGTCCTGCTGTCCCGCTGTCCTACTGTCCCGCTGTCCTACTGTCCCGCTGTCCTACTGTCCCGCTGTCCTACTGTCACACTATCCTACTGTCCCGATGTCCCACTGTCCCGCTGTGCCACTGTCCTTCTGTTCCGCTGTCCGACTGTCCCGCTGTCCTACTGTACCGCTGTCCCGGGGTCCTACTGTCCCGCTGTACTACTGTTCCACAGTCCCGCTGTCCTACTGTCCTACTGTCCAGCTGTCCTACTGTCCCGCTGTCCCACTGTCCTACTGTCCCGGTGACCCACTGTCCTGCTGTCCCGCTGTCCCACTGTCCCGCTGTCCCACTGTCACGCTGGCCTACTGTCCCACTGCCCTACTGTCCCACTGTACTACTGTTCCGCTGTCCTACTTGTCGGTATATGTGCACGTAAGTGTATGTAAAGCAAATGATGCCATGCCTGTGCACATATACCGGTATAAGAAGTTGTTGCAACGACCGCGTGGTGTAGTGGTAGCATGCTTGGCTCGAGCGCAAGAGGGCCGAGGTTCGATTCCCGGCGTGGTCATTAATTTTGGCAAAACTTCAAACAGGGGTCGTGCAGACCGTATAGTACCAACATGGAGGTCCCACCGAGACGGGCACTGCAAACAGCAAGCCCATGAATTCGGGTAGTTGGATTCACGGTCCGGGACGACCGCCTGTAAAAAAAGAGGGATGTCGGTATATGTGCACCTAAGTGTGTGTAAAGCAAATGTTGCCATGCCTGTGCACATTTACCGGTATAAGAAGTTGTTGCAACGGCCGCGTGGTGTAATGGGTAGCATGCTTGGCTCGAGCGCAAGAGGGCCGAGGTTCGATTCCCGGCGTGGTCATTAACTTTGCCAAAACTTCAAACAGGGGTCGTGCAGACCGTATAGTACCAACACTACTGTTCCGCTGTCCTACTGTCCCACTGTCCTGCTGTCCCACTGTCCCGCTGTCCTACTGTCCTGCTGTCCCACTGTCCCGCTGTCCTACTGTCCCGCTGTCCTACTATCCCGCTGTCCTACTGTCCTACTGTCCCGCTGTCCTACTGTCCCGCTGTCCTACTGTCCCGCTGTCCTACTGTCCCACTGTCCCGCTGTCCTACTGTCCCACTGTCCTGCTGTCCCACTGTCCCGCTGTCCTACTGTCCCGCGGTCCCACTGTCCTGCTCTCCCACTGTCCTACTGTCCTACTGTCCCACTGTCCTACTGTCCTACTGTCCCACTGTCCTACTGTCCCGCTGTCCTATACTGTCCCGCTGTCCTACTGTCCCACTGTCCTACTGTCCTACTGTCCCACTGTCCTACTGTCCCGCTGTCCTACTGTCCCACTGTCCCGCTGTCCTACTGTCCCGCTGTCCTACTGTCCCGCTGTCCTGCTGTCCCGCTGTCCCACTGTCCCGCTGTCCTACTGTCCCACTGTCCTACTGTCCTACTGTCCCGCGGTCCTACTGTCCCACTGTCCTGCTGTCCCGCTGTCCTACTGTCCCACTGTCCTGCTGTCCCACTGTCCTGCTGTCCCGCTGTCCTACTGTCCCGCTGTCCCGCTGTCCTACTGTCCCGCTGTCCTACTGTCGCGCAGTCCTACTGTCCCGCTGTCCTGCTGTCCCGCTGTCCTACTGTCCCGCTGTCCTACTGTCCCGCTGTCCTACTGTCCCGCTGTCCTACTGTCCCGCTGTCCCACTGTCCTGCTGTCCCACTGTCCCGCTGTCCTACTGTCCCACTGTCCCGCTGTCCCACTGTCCCACTGTCCTAACTGTCCCACTGTCCTACTGTCCCACTGTCCTACTGTCCCCATGTCCTACTGTCCCGCTGTCCTACTGTCCCGCTGTCCTACCCGACCCGCTGTCCTACTGTCCCACTGTCCCGCTGTCCTACTGTCCCGCTGTCCTACTGTCCCGCTGTCCTACTGTCCCGCTGTCCTACTGTCCCACTGTCCCGCTGTACTACTGTCCCGCTGTCCCACTGTCCTGCTGTCCCACTGTCCCGCTGTCCTACTGTCCCGCTGTCCTACTGTCCCGCTGACCCACTGTCCCGCTGTCCTACTGTCCCGCTGTCCTACTGTCCCGCTGTCCCACTGTCCTGCTGTCTTGCTGTCCCGCTGTCCTACTGTCCCGCTGTCCTACTGTCCCGCTGTCCTACTGTCCCACTGTCCTACTATCCCGCTGTCCTGCTGTCCCACTGTCCCACTGTCCCGCTGTCCAACTGTCCCGCTGTCCAACTGTCCTACTGTCCTACTGTCCCGCTGTCCCACTGTCCTACTGTCCCACTGTCCTACTGTCCCGCTGTCCTACTGTCCCACTGTCCTGCTGTCCCGCTGTCCTACTGTCCCACTGTCCTACTGTCCCGCTGTCCTACTGTCCTACTGTCCCGCTGTCCTACTGTCCCGCTGTCCTACTGTCCCGCTGTCCTACTGTCCCACTGTCATGCTGTCCCACTATCTCGCTGTCCTACTGTCCCGCTGCCCTACTGTCCCACTGTCCTGCTGTCCAACTGTCCCACTGTCCCGCTGTCCTACTGTCCCGCTGTCCTACTGTCCTACTGTCCCGCTGTCCTACTGTCCCACTGTCCTGCTGTCCCACTGTCCCGCTGTCCTACTGTCCCGCTGCCCTACTGTCCCACTGTCCTGCTGTCCAACTGTCCCACTGTCCCGCTGTCCTACTGTCCCGCTGGGGACAGCGGGACGGCCCTCAGCGTAACATGGGTCAACAGTATCGTGATTATATAATTGTAATTTTTCACTATTGCATAGCAGCTGTCAGATCTGATTTGACTTTTGTGGAATCGAATTTGACTCCGTTTGTATAGTCTCGTACAGCCTATTTCGGAGTGAGTCAATTTGACTCACCATTTTTTGTAGTGTATAAGCTTCATAAAATGTTGCATGCAAATTTTAATGCAATAACCACAGTTTTAATTTCCTAACAATCTGTGCCTTGCTTTACGTCCCCGGTATTCTCCAAATGGAGAGAGGCTCACAATCCAGACGACCCCAGAACATTTCAAAATACGGAATTGTAGCAGTGAACATTTAATAAGCGTTTAAATAATGAGATTAATTCATCTTTTGGCTGGCTAAACTCTACACGCCAGGATAATGATGATGTTTTTATGGGTAAGAATTTCGTTCTTGATTTTGAGCAGCGCCTTACATTGAGTTTGCGGGGAGCGTCTCACACTCTTGGTGCGCCCCGGTTAGCAATTTTTTGTGTTCTGCGGGGACTCAGTTGCTGAAGTTTCCAAGCGGTTCCGCACTGCAATAAATGGTGAGTCAAATTGATTCTCTCCGAAACAGGCTCTACGGGACTACACAAACTGAGTCAAATTAGACTCCGCCAGAGACAAACTTGACTACTCACTTAGTCGCACGTTTGACTCTGGAGGAGTCGAAATTGACTCAGTTTGTGTAGCCCCGTCGAGCCTATTTTGGAGAGAGTTAATTTGACTCACCATTTTTTGCAGTGCGGCTTAAAATAAGTTGTACTTAAGGCTTTTAAGTGTTTCAGTGTATATATTCTCTATGTTTGCTGAACTAAATTAGATTAAGCACCTCTCTGCGGTGTTATGTTCTTGCCTCAGATTGTTAATTGAATCACTAAAATTCTGTCGAGTGTGGTTACAGGTTATACGATTTTTTTTGAAAACGGTTTATTTTTTTGAATACGAAGGTTTTATATTCGAAAATGTTGCGCTAATTGGAATACACCACCACGATTAGCGTATTTCTGGAACCTCTAATCTTCGGTCAGCCGGCATTTCTTCAAGTATTTAGAATATCAAACATTTAAAATGTCTTCTACGTACTTCAGTAAAAAATTGACGCTTGTATTTTTTACTACAGAGAAAATGTCCTCCCATTCTGGACACCGTGGTCTCCTGGTTTTCACAATCCTGTTTTTGACGTCCATGTACAAATTAGCATTGGCGATTTGCATATCTTTATCGTAGAGTATTACATGTACATACCGTGTTATTATTAGGTTAAGCATTATATCTTTCAGCGTTATATATTTGTACACATTATATTTAATGTCATATATATAGTCCTGGTTAAGTGTCCACACCGCGACGTAATGGCCTAGTTGGTCAGCAGCTTGTCCGGCATGTAGATATGCTGGGTTCAGCTTAACTCATGGTTATGAAATTTTAAAGTTTTTGTCAAGTAGAAATTTTTTGCCACAGATTTTGTACGCATCAAACGCTAAAAAGGTTCACACTGGCTTCCCGGTGCTCTTTGATTTTCTGCTCGAGTTAACAAATTAGACGCTTTTTTGCAACGTTAAAATTACTAAAAAATTTTCAATTGTTAAATTTGTTAAAGCGTATAACGGTATGAATTACAAAACACATGGTAGTTAGTTGTTTACTTTTCCCTCATCACCAGTGTGAACGTAATAGAAGTCGGCAGTTTACCTCAATGATCCCGAATAAAGTCGTCGGCCTTTAAGCTTTCGTTTAGCCTTACACGTTGGATTTGAGCTTACGCCTACATTTAGCTTAAGCCCAAATTTATATTCGGACTTTCAGTTCATGAGCTGTTCAGTTTGCTTCGTGTTGTTAATTATTTTAAACCTGATTGAAGTATGACATATTTTCCCTGGCTCTTTGGCCCTTTCAGGTGCTGCTTGTTAAGATATATTTACATAACACTGTGTTATTGCTTGTAATACCCCAAATTGAAACTCAATAGCCAATAACGCATTTTTTGTTTATAGTCTAAACCGCTGCGTTAGTGGGCTTATATATGAATGAAAGCATAGCGGTAGTTGTTGTTATTCAAGCTAAGTTTTTTATTGAAAGCAAAAAATGGGACCAAGGCGCAGTTATTCACTATTTAAAAAATTAACCCAGCCGTAGTGGGACTACATTTATTGAGCGAAGCTCGAACACACGTAAGCAATTAAGGTAATATGCAAATTAGTTATTAGCTAACTATTCATTTATCGGTTTTGGAGGTTTGTAAGCAATTTCCTCAGATTCCTCGCACCCAAAAACCTTCGGTGAACCCTAAAAATTATTGAAATAATTTAAAAAGTCCTAATTTTGTCTTGTCAATTAAGCTAATATGCAAATTAACTATTAGCTAACTATTCAATTATCGGTGTTGGAGGTTTGTAAACAATTCATTCAGATTCCTCGCACCCAAAAACCTTCGGTGAACCCTAAAAATTATTGAAATAATTTAAAAAGTCATAGTTTTGCCTTGTTAATTAAGCTAATATGCAAATTAGGTATTAGCTAACTATTCAATTATCGGTTTTGGATGTTTGTAAACTATTTATTCAAATTCCATGCACCTAAAAACATTTTAGTGCTGAAATTATATTGCTTTTAACCATAATAATTAGTGAAATATTGTAAAAAGTCCTAATTTAGGCTTATAACCTATACTAATATGCAAATTATCTATTAGCTAACTGCTCAATCATCGGGTTTGGAGGTTTTTAAACAGTCTACGTAGATTCCTCGCACCCAAAAACCCTTTAATGCTAAAATTAGATTGCTTCTAGCTGTAATAATTAGTGAAATATTATGGAAAGTCCTAATTTAGGCTTATTTAATTATGCAAATTAGCCTGTAGCTACTAAACGGCTTGCAATTTCAAAACCCCAATGCGAGGTTAACACCCCAGGATAATTGGTTTTCAAACAAAAAAAAAGTTTATCAAAATCGGTTCAGCCGTTCCTGAGATTCTTTTCGGACGGACAGACGGACAGACGGACAGATGGACGGACGGACATCCACCTTTCGACCCCCAAGTACAAAACATAAAACGCTTCGCGAAACTCCGAGCTTCGCTCGGAGTTTCGCTTCGCTGAATAAGTTTCAAATAGTGCGATTGGATAGTTTTAGTGTGAAACATAGGCCAGTATTTGCTATTCAACCATATATTGTGACATTTATGTTGTTGTTTCAGGTTTTTTGGTGCATTGCCCTTTAAGGTTAAAAGTTGTGTTCAATGAAGTGGATTTGGTTTAATGTATAGCAGTGTTTTGGAATAGCTGACGATTTCGTTTATATAAAATGATGTTTCAAAAATGTGTTGTATCAAATGTTACAAATGTCAGATTTTCACATTTCTGATGAAATATTCTTCAAACTAAAGCCATTTCAATATGCACAATGAATTAACCTAAAAGCCTACCACATTTGGTTGTGAGTTCCGCATTAATGGTTTATTTTTCATGCATGGTGATTAAAAACATTTCCAGGTTGTCAATTAAGTTTTAGCATTCAACTCAGGTTTTAGTGTAAGAATAGATGTTATAAATCTTTGGAAAATTATGTATTTATATATTTATATATAATATATATAAATATATATTATATATATTTATACATTTATATATTATATATTTATATAAATAAATGTACTTATATGTTGCTTGTATGTAATTTGTAAATTTTTCTTCATGGTATGTATATGTTAACCTTTGTTCCTTTGCAAGTGCGGGCACCATGAGATGGATAGAGTTGATATATCCCCTACTGAAATTTCTCAAAAAAGCATGTACAACAGTTTGTCAAATGACATTCTGTATTCTATAGAGGTCAAAGAAATTTTGTATAACATGAAATTATTCCACCCAGAGTTCAAAACCTGGCTACGCCGCTGATCCTCTGAGAACAAATATACCCATAAATGTTTATTAGATTTTTACGTACGTCCATAAATGTAACGAGGGCTTTAACGAACTAATTAGAACTGTTTTGCTGATCAATAAACAAATATAGAAAGATTTGTGAAAATGTGAGACAGAAAAACTAAAATAGTAACATGGTATGGGTCTAGTGAAAGCCGGTTTGGCAATAAGTTACGCTTCTATTACTAAATTTGGATTGGTAGAATTTGTGCATTCCAAAATAAGTTATTTTAACCCTTTCTCACATGAATATTTTCTATTTCCCCCGAGACCTGCTTTTATGCTAGGATTCGAACTCCAGTGACTGGAGTGGGAGGCGTATACCATCACCACTCAGCTATAGGAGCTTGACGAGGGGGCTTTCTTTCACGTCTTGTGGTGATTTAGTACTATGTATACGTGTTGCTATTGTTAAACACGGTGCAATATATACTATTTAACGTATACACACTGCGCTGAGTTGCCAATAGGCAACTCAATGTGAGAAGGGGTTAAGGAGCACAGTATATAGCTAGTTGTTTTTTCATTAACACTTTACTGAGCATTTTTTATTTAACATGAGATCTAATTTTAAGCGAGCATTCGTATTCCGGAGATATCAAATAAAAGACAACGTGTTTACTATTGGCACTTGCCCATGACAGCTTGACTCTGGAGCCCCATGACGCCATTCACATCTAGTAAAGATTTATGTACAGCGCATTCGTAGTAAGAATTGTTATTGCTAATAGCATATATACTCTGCCAATGTTACTTTCAAAGGCGTTCTGTTTACCTCGGGACTGCAATATAGTAGGCTTTAAGGCTATTTTCTGCTTTTGCTTAAATTTGAGAGTAGTTTTACACTTGAATCACATGCTGAGGCTTAGGGTTGCAAACAAGAATTCTACAGGCTATTTTTACCCGAAGAGTAAAATTGGTGGTATACTCTAGCCGGCAAGTGGTTAAGAAAATTTCATTTTACTACGGAACTAACGCGGCATACAAAATAGGTAGCGTATCATTTTTCTCGCGTTGCTTCATAAAAATGTAACGAAACTTTCAAGTTGGCCGATATGCTAGAGAACACAAGCCTCGATGGAACTTTTAGCTATTCGAATAAAATCTCAGTGCTTTTTACACCAGCATCATGTGACTTTTCGTGGCGTCACGTTTTCTTATGGGATTGCAATAGAATTGTCATTAGCTTTTGACTGGTTTTCTGCTTAGGTTTAGTTTTAAGATTTATTATTAATACAGTAAGGCTTAGGCCTAATCTACTGCTACGTTCGTAAAAGTAACACTGGCCAAACATGCAACAGCGAACGCCGAAAGAAATTTGAGCATATGCTACATATAGTTGTGTTTTGTCACAGAGCACTCAGTCAAGTAGTCAACTGAAACGTACGTAAAAGTTTCATTCTCACGCATGTCTTTCCTAGTTTTAGACTGTTGTGGGATCCCTTTATTTTTTCTAAAGACAGAATATTTTGTTTTGGAACACTAGGAAGACTCTGCTTGTCTGTTTATTATATTAGGTTGAGCCTTTTTGCGCGGATATAAGCATAAAGGAATATACACTTTAAGTTTGCCGTATCTGCGGGTGATAAACGAAACGCGTGACATTTCCGCGTTTAACGTTATAAGTCAGAAAGTTATGGGACGCCGCCTACCCTCGGCAACTTTCTGCTTATGCGAGATAAATTAGATCGAACACGGCGGATCTTGCTAAGCCCGTGACTGGGGTAGGTCTACCAGGTGGTCACGACATATAGAGAGTTACGAGGATCCGACAAATGCGCAACACCCCTCAGGTCAACGTCCGCCAAGCCACATATGGACCTGAGAACTAGCAACTTCGCACAGCCCCATGACAAGTAACTTAAGTCGGGAATCCCAGTTAAACGTCCTAAGCCTAAGCGTCCCGACAAGCTACTAATTCCCAAAATCACACACCCAGCTTGACAGCGTTGCTCCGCGAAACGCTGCATCGGACCTGACTAGAATAATTCATATCGCCTGCATAGGCGACGCCGAAATATATGCATAGCGAAACCGTGCGAGCAGGATAATAATCTGCGAGCACTTTTGGGATAAAACTGCGAAATTAAAATTAACTGCTCAGAATCCACAAATCTTGCTATATCCCAAACTACACACTCAATTATGATAAAACTTTAAACCCTGAATCCGATTCCATACATGTGGTACAATATTTAGGCCGGCTGACGAATTCATTTCACAATCTTAAGCTAAAACATATGTGTGCTTATTCCAGACTCATTCCGTTCAATACCGACAGGCACAAAATCTACGGGTCCTGGTAAAACTGCTTACTGATTCACAAACCTGTAGGTGACTAAAACCACTCGAGTAAGAGAGATACGAAAAATGTGGGTCGACCCATGGGAAGCTTACGCGTAGTAGACTAAGATGCTCAGGCCCAAAACAGGAAAACGAGAGCTTAGGCCTAAGACAGAGAGCAGGATGATGATGCGCATCGGATTGAAAGAAATAAGACGGAAAATACTTAAGGTGCGAAAGCGTCGCAGGGTAAACTAAGCTGAGTCCCCACCATGCGGGTGGATCACTTAGGCCTATGCGGGGTGAAAACAATAAACCATAACACCTGAGTATAGCAGCTCACTATACTCTCCAAAATTTATTAGTACGAAAACAAATACTTAACTCACAAGAAAAACAATTATAGCCAACAAATTCCATATACCTTTAACATTGACCCTATGATTTACCTGATTATCCGCTAGGTTTTTAGCTTGCAATGCATCCAGTTCTGCCTGAATGTCCGGTGTCGGCTGACCAACGATCCACCGATAACCGGAGGTTGACGGCTTAAACGCCTCAGCTTGAGGGTTTAGCGGAGATGACTGTTTTGAGGTGTCCGAGTCCATAATTTACTTTAATTAAACTAATTGGCACTAATTTTAGGTGGCTAACGACAGCACTGAAACTTATGCAAGTAATAGTTAGACCAAGCTTTAACTTGCAATAGGGCTAGCTTTTCCAGAGCGCACACTAACTTATACAGAGCCAAGATGTAACTCCAAGTTAGGATAAAATGCAATCTTACCATAATTTCCGGTATTTCATGCGACGGGCACGGAAGTGGCCGAGCATGCGGATTAGCTAGCTAAATATCACAAAAATAACGAAATATCTCAAATCGTGATATACATTTTTCAAGACCCAGAATACGTCAATTCCGATAGAATTTAAGGGTTTTAGACCCGTTTTATAAAATTCAGCAGGTTTCGAACCCTATTACTAAGTTTTACCATGATTGAAACTGAATTAAGCCAAATTCAGACAATTATTGAATTTCACAAAATTCGAACATTTTGTAAGTTAGATTTTCGACCCGAGAACAGTTGTACTAGACTTGAAATGAGTCAATACCGACTATTCGCGATTGTTTTCAACCTTTTTAAGCTATGGGAGCACCCACAGCTCACCCGGAACGGATTTACAAAGTCTGTGCATTTCTACGAGTTATATCGATTTCCAGACCTGTGCACATGAGCATACAGCAACCCTCCAGAGCTCCGAAACTTCAAGGGCTGCCCATTACAGCTCAGAATCTTCCGAGTCAAAGCTCCGCTAGCTGGCGTGAGCTTGCACGGGATCCTCTCGCTCCAGATATTATCATTACAATCTCCGTGCAGCCCGAAAGCTCACACATTCCCTCAAAAATGTGATCCCAGCTATTATCCGCCTAAATTCTGCTGGAATTTAGAGGCGCTGGGTGCAATGACATCTGTACAAACGTCAAAATGAAATTTGGTTGGCTTTCAAAAACAGTCCGGTTTTTTGTGTATCCGCATATTTGTGACCGGCGCCAAAATATTGGGTAGTAAAAACGTGCACTTTACTAAAGCTACGGTGGCTCCTCAGGGGCGGAGACAGGGCGAGTAGAGTTGTGTCTCGTATCGTGCCAGCAGTCCTACACTGCAAAAAATGCTGAGTCAATTTGACTCTCTTTGGAAATAGGCTTGTTCTGACTACACAAACTGAGTCAAAATTCGACTCCGCCTGAGTCAAATTCGACTCAATTTAACTCTGGCGGAGTCGAATTTTGACTCAGTTTGTGTAGTCAGGAAAAGCCTATTTCGGAGAGAGTCAATTTGACTCACCATTTTTTGCAGTGTACGGTGCTGAAAAATATGCTATACAAATGGTTTCGTAATCAAACCGGAATTCCAGTTGCATCCCTGCTACTATATATTTCTTTATAATCTTAAAGTGATTGCTATATTTGAGATTTTTCTGTTTATGTTTGATGCAACATTTATTGCAGATATATGAAGCGTTAAATTCGGAACCTAACTTCTTAATAATTTTATTTTTCATATATCAATAAAACTACAACTCCTGCTTGCAGATTTGTTAGCCGCACTCAATCCCGCAAGTATGTGCCCACCTTAGCTGGTACATGCACCTTTTTAGGTATATAACTGCTCTGTTGTGCAGCTGCAGCAAGCTTATCATCGCGTGTTAGCAAGTGTTGATACTTAATAATATAGTGATTAAATTCTTCTAATGTCATTTTTCAAACACAAATCATTCTTCAACGTTTTTGGAAAAACCGGAAAAACCGTTTTTTTCTGGCCGATTTAATTTTTCCGGAAAAAACCAACCCTGGTGGTAGTATGTGTGTCCGCAGATTTGAGAATATGGGAAGTAGAATTAATAAATTTAATAGTAGAAACTAACCTAATATTTCATCTACGACACAATCCGCAAATCATTTCCAATTATTGGTGGTTTATAAAGATATAGTTCTGAAATCACAAGAACACGAATTTATTAATTTACTATATTCACTAATCGCACGTGTGTAGCATCCCAAATTTCTTTAATTAGCGGGCAATTTGTTGAGTAGTTTGTAATTCAACGGTTTTTAACTATTTACCTTTATTAATACATGCGTAAAGCCAGTCTGAACCCATGTGAGTTCAACTCCAAGGGATGCAGTCTGAATGGGGACAAGGGGTGTTATACATCTTTCAATAACTGACAAATTTAAGTATACATTTTGGTTAACTAAATGCTAGCAGAAACAAATGGAGCGCAGGCTAAAACCGTTTGATTTCCCTGCGAATATATTAGTTGCAGCTTGAAAGATTTTGGCCGTCAACATTTTTTTGGTTGTTTACTAAAGGTTTGACTTTACAGACAGCGTCTACGTTGAACTTTCTCGTATCACTTGGTCAAACCTTGTATTCCGACCAGTATCCAGCTGCTACTAAACAGACTCAGCCTCGCGTTTAAAATTTTTCCACCCTGGAAACTATTTAGCTTCGTTAAACCTATTACACGTTGAGCCAGGCTGGCTATCAGTCTAAGGACACGGACGCTTCGTAAGGGTACGCCATGAATACAACCTTTTCCCTCTAGGATCCAGCAGGTTGATTCTAAGCACTTACTTTTATATTTTCAAACACAGCACTGACCTGACAGAAGGGTAAATTGTCATGGCGCCATAACCATTTGTTTGTGTAAAATATGACCAGGGCAACTGTTTCCACTACAATCTGCAACGCTTGAGATAGTTGAGAGTAAGTGATATGGTAATTGTTTAGAAAATGGTCTGAATCGTTTGTCAAATGTTGCCTGAATTGAAAACGAGCAAATGGTGTCGAGCCTACAACCAAATTCATATTTGATATTAGAAAATCCGGTTTTGACGGTTTGAATTGGATACTGTAGTTACGCGAATAAAGTGGAAGAGGTATTAGAAGTCTGGTCGGAGTCTATATTTTGAGTTGGAATCAATAGAAGTCTGTTTGCCTAACTTGAGCCGAAGGCATATATACCTGAAGTCATGAACTTAATTTGCAGAACTTGATCCGAATATAAAGTTAGAGGTATGTGGTTTGTACCACTGGAGCTGGGCTGCAAAAACGCAGTCCGTAACCGAATAGCAAGGGTAACCTCTAAAGAGTTCGAAATACATACCAGTCACCCTTGTCATTACAGTAATGACTTCATCCATTGTACACCTTTCATCTTTATTTAGGCTAAGGTTTAGGTTCAGGAAAAGTGTCTAAATAATACCTAAGACGAAACCATTGCCTAAACTGTTTCTAAACCCTAACCTTAGCCGAAGCCTAAAACCGTAATCTAAAGTATAGAGGAACGTGTACAAGGACTTTGCCTTTTTTAACATTGAACTAAACTTTGAAACAAAGCCAAACGTATGCAGAACGTGCCCGTAGCCAAGGGGGGATCAGCTCCGTTGCAAATTTTGCCCCCCCCCTGGAAAAGTCTCAACCTCGATTGTAAGTTAATGAAAACCCTAGTATGCCCCGCTCTTGAAAAATTTTTAGACTCCCTAGCAAGGTGAGCAAGATGTCTACGAGCCTGATACAGGGTCAATATTGCACATGAAGGTGGATGATACGTATTACATCTCCCATGAGCATCTCAGCTACATTTTGCAACAGATGGTTTCCTTGGGCAGGTAAAATAGTTTTGCTAAAGGCACCAGCTGGATGTTCGGATTGCTGGAGGCCGAAAGCCGAGAACTCGGTTCGGAATATATGTACAACACGAGCCGTGTTTAGCAAAAACCGCTTTCCTTCCAGACCGAAGTTTTAAAAATGTTGCATAATGCGCAAGGGGTGCTGTACCTAATACTTACCGCCCTAGTTTATCGGCAATATTTTATTTGTCGTTATGGCCCATTTTAAAACAACTCGGTCGGTTTTATCAAAGATTCATTGCGCTAATTCTCTTTTGATTTTGTTGCTCACAATGTTGAAATACAGCTTTATGGCTGTCTTTATAATATGACATTTTACACAAAACCGTAAAAACACTCTACTTAAAATACTATAGTTATATTTTACTAACTTTTTTAAGTATAAGTGTACTAAATATTGAGTAAATTTTTGCTTAAATAATGTAAATAAGTAAAACTATTGCTGTCATTTCCTAATTAAGTAAATGTAGTGCTAAAAATTTTGTGTTTGCTTAAAATTAAGTAAAACTTTGCCAAGCACCATAGTTAAAACCGGCACTTCATTCGGCAACAGTTTTACTCAATTTTAAGCATATTTTTAGTGGACAGATATATAAAGTGTTAAAAAATTGTTAAGTGATGGAAAATGATCTTATAATCAACCAAGAGCATAGCCAGGGTTTCGTTTGGGAGCGTATTACTTCATTTAAAAACTACTGTTTGACCAAATTTATTCTGTTAAAAACATAGCCTCTAAAATATCCCCATTGCCGGCGCAGCCAGCCAGTATTTGGAGCTCACCCAAATTTCCGCGTGGGGGCTCCCAACGTAGTGGTGGATCCAGGTTTGCTTATACAGCATCAAAGGCTGGAACGAGCCCCTTTAAAGGACCAGCTCGGAAAATAAAAATTTCGGCAAGTTACAAAACAGCTGCCTCAACAAGTTAACCGAGGCTTAAAATGAACTTATCGCGCGAATTGCGAAATTTTTTTGACGTTCTGTTTGAAATTGTTCGAAACGGCGTATATTGTGGAAAATTTAAAAACCTGTGCTTACCTTTTCAATAATATGGCTCTGGTGTCAACGGTGGTTTTTCCTCGTCAGATCTTCTATCCCCCGGAATGATTCACCTAGGCCGATGTTTTCCACCGGAAACTTTCGTCTGGACAAATCTTACCACTTTAGAGTGATGTTTTCCATGTTCTTGAATGCTTTTCCATATTTGGTATTACAACGTTAAAGTAATCATCTTAAACGTTTTCAATACATACTCAACAGTTTGTTTGGCCCAGGGTCGTGGCTATGTTCGAGGCTCCTGCCACAGCAAAATGTAACCACTGAGAAAATCCGATCTTTCGCACGACGTTGTCCTGCACGACAGCGAATATTGTCAAATGCGTTAATATGACGGGTGATAACAAATCAGGGCGATCGCGTTAGGGTTAACCAACCCGTATACACGTATTGGGTTGAATCGGTAGGAACATCGAGTTTAAGAGCCAATAAATGTTATGACACCAGTATAGCGGTGAAAAATAACTAGAGTAAACATTAAAGTTGCCGAAATGATTTCTATCACGACAGTTGGCGTATCAAAGTTACAGTTTGAAATATTAATGTCTTTCAATCTTTTTTAAACCAAGAATAATTTCAAAATAATGTAATATAATTCTAAATTTGTTGATATACTACAAATACTCTAAATTGTAATATTTCACAAGTTAAAGGTTAGATGCGAGAAAAGGTATATCTGTGTCAGAAAGAATAATTAAATTTCACCATTTCGTATATTTTAAAACCAATAAGGTGTCTCTAAATGTCGAGTATGCAGACACTAAACTATGCTGCATATGAGGAACTTGATGCTATTATATAGCTTTAGCACAGGTTTTCTGGCCCATGTTGCTCTAAGGGGCGTCCAGGTTTCTGGTTGGTCTATAAAGAGTAAGTTTAGATTCTATATTACATTTTTTGTTTAGGCTTAGGCTTAGGCTTAGGAACACACTCTTGCAACGCTTAGGCTTAGGCTTAGGCTTAGGAATACGCTTAACCTACTGTTACGCCCCTTAAAGTAACATTGGCTTAGGCTTAGGAAATCTACTGTTTACGCCCCTTAAAGTAACTTTGGCCGGTTTCCTTATCGGCGAATCCAGGATTTTCCGGCGGGAGAGGATAGTTTTTGTGTTCCGAAATTTTGCTGCTTTAAAGTGCGTTCCAGGAATCATTTTGATATTTATGAGTTACCGACTGCGACCCATGTAAAGATCAGGGGCGGAACGTTTTTCTGTGCGACTAGAATAGAGTAAGCTTAAGGTTTGACTAATTTTTTGCCTGGCTTAGGCTTAGGCTTAGGAATATGCTTATAATACTGTTCCGCTTCTGTTCTTTACATTGGCCCCGCTTGCTTGCATGGGCGGAGCTTGGATTTTAGAGTGAGAGGTAACGTAAAGATTTCAAACGGGGTTTTTGCGTACTAAAATCCTAGAGGAGGGTTTAATACCTGAAACCTTCCCTTGATATAACCTTAACCGATTACCCAAAATTTTTGAATTCGTATTGCAATCTCACATTCTGTCGTGTTTGGCTTGAACACTCTTTGTGAGGTTAAAGTTAACCGCTTGCAGATGGAAAATTTTCAGCGTGGCAGGGTCGGTGTGGGACGGAGTACATTTCCCTAACCGCGTGTGGAACCGCGACTGAACTTTTTTGACAACTAACAATTTCTGAGCTCTGGAAATTTTATTTCACACCGGCAACCCACAAGGTTTTGAGAAGTGTAGTTGACGATAAACCGATTTTAAGCTTGTTCACAAAACCAATTTTGCAGAAACTTTGTAGCATACTTAAGTTTTGAAAGAACATTCCTAAGTATAACCTTGTAGATCGCTTAAGCTTTTGATACAAGACAAATAAATGCTAAATTCAACGGATAATTGCAGTACCGGATATATGTCAGTAATGAAGGGTGGCGGACCGCGAGTTAAAAATACTTCTTGTCCAATTCCTTTGTAAGTAGTTGAAATTTCAACTACAGCCGATACGCATATTTAATGTACGCTGCTAAATAGAAGCTATGCAGGTATTTTCAAATGTGTTTAGGTGTTTAGTACTTATCACCTTTTGCTTTTTGGTGATAGGCCTTGTACCCTTCAAACCAGCGCATCATGACCTTCAAAATTTAGCAAATTTTCGGATCTGACCTCCCCTACCACTATGCAAACTTTCACATTCGTAACTACAAGAGTGCGTTATTTTGCAAACCAATCATTAACTGGTGATAGGTGCTACACGCATTTAAGAACATGTTTCCTATATCCGATATACTAAAAAAATAAAAAAAGTTGACTTAGGTCGTTGAACCCAGCTGAACGTTATGCAAACTTGCAAAGCCTGATATACATTTTTATAGCTTTTAGCGGCAACCTGTCAGGATGAAATAGGCAGAAGAGTTCAGCATAAACCGAGCCAAATTATGAAAAATGCCACAAAACCAAACCACTATCGGTCAAATAGGGTTGGTCCGATGATGTGGTCAATTAATGAAATTAAAACTGTTCGCACTTTTTTTACAAATAAAACAAGTAGATAAACTTGCAAAATGCAATGAAGTTTTAAACATTTTGCATTAGTTTTTCATTTTCTTGCTATTTTTGCATCAAACCGTTTGACGTGTTAGCAGTTTGCTTATATTGATTGTAAGGAGTCTGCCAAATTATAGTCATGGGGCTTAAAGACTGGGAATCTTAGGCTTAGGCTTAGGATTATAATTATATGCTCATGCACGATTAGCCTTAAGCTTACTCTTAGGCTTTCACTTAGGCTAAGGTTTAGGCTTAGGTCTGCAAGTATGCTTAGCAGGCGAGCCCCTTAAAGTTTATATGTGGCAGACATGATTGTGAATGTTTCTTTGTGTCAAATATTAATAGCTGATAGTTTGAGAATGTGACAAATGTGACACAAGGTATATTCACTCTCTGCGCTCTATTGGGAACAATAAGTGCGATGTTGTCTAAAGTCAAAGAGCTTCAAAATAGCTCCCGCAAGATTTGACGGCAAATTACCGTTTTGCTATAGTCAAAGGTTTACAGACTGTAATATAAACGCCATGTTTTTCAATCAAACGAAAAATACAGATGAACAGTCGAGCTTAACTGTTTGATCCGTAAGCTGATACTGTAAATGTTTTCTCAAAGAGTCTTTCTGAAACAGTGTGATTATTGAACTCAATGACTTGCTAAAGCTCGTATTTTCAAATGTGTGTAGCACCTATCACCAGTTGGGGTTAGGTTCTGTAACTATCGAACCAGTGAGTGCTGAGGCTCAAAATACAGCACATTTTTCGTATATGATTTGGTTTTACACTATTTGAGGACAGTTGCTATTCACTGTTAACAATGTGGCCCTAGTGCAATCATTTTAACAATCAGGTATATCGTGAAATTTTTGTATAATAAAATAATATTTCTATACATCTGTTGTATTTTATCATAAAGCTTTTTTAATATCAGCTCAAAACAAAACGATGGCTATATAATTCCAGTAAATTCTGTCACAACGATATTATTCCGCTCTCTTAAAAGTATGACAATGAACCCGTGGCCGATTTCGATCTTCATTGGTTCGATTCTGCTTGCATTGGTTTCCGGCTCCGTCCAGGATCCGCTTCATGTAAACGCTGGACTAATTCTACCTACCGAACGACAAATTTGTCTTCAAACTCGTAGCGGAACCACCGATGCCGAATTAAAGTCTGCAGATCAGCTATCGCTATCGACATGCCCACCGCACAATTTTGCAACCATTGAAAATGTTCTGCCTGTCATTGAACTGGCATGTCGTGATACTGCGCGCAAATTTCGCCAGGTTTTCCGCACCGCTGATTGGCTAACAATCATTCCACTTGGAGTGACGTGTATTAACCAATCAGAAGCTGTTCGACAAACACTTTACGCAGTCAATACACGCAGTGTTGTTGTAATGTTCGGACATTCGTGTGATTATGCAATGGGTGAAGCGTCGAGGATTTTAAATTTTTATCAAATTCCAATTATTACTCCAGGGGGCTTTTCGCACGATTTCACTAAAAATTACGATTATCAAACGTTGACTCGTATTTATGCGCACGATGCGACGTATTCTGCACATTTGTTGTTGCATATTTTACGAGAGTAAGTTTTGTGGTAAAATGTTGACTGAATGCACGCACCCAGAACGTTTCAGTACGGGCCACTAGACAAAGGGGGGGCAAGGAAGGCTTAGCCCCCAATGGAAAATTTTTGCCCCCTCGTAGAAAATGTTCAACCTTGCTTGTAAAGTTTTGTGGTAAAATGTTGACTGAATGCACGCAGCCAGAACGTTTCAGTACGGGCCACTAGACAAAGGGGGGGCAAGGAAGGCTTAGCCCCCAATGGAAAATTTTTGCCCCCTCGTAGAAAATGTTCAACCTTGCTTGTAAGTCTTTGAAAATCCTTGTATGCCCCTCCAGAAACATTTTTAGCCCCCCATCACGGTAGCTGGGTACAGGCCTGTGGCAGTAGGAAATTGAACCCGGAAAATTTTGACCTCCTTTAGAAAAAAGTTCCGTTTCGCTTGCAAGTCTTGCAAAATCAATTGCATTCACCTCTGGAAATTAGTTTGTCACCTATAACAGAGATGTCAAAACGATTTATATAGGTTTCAAGGAACTTTGTAGTAACTCAGAATTCTTTTAATTTCAGCAAAATAATTCGGCTAAAGCGAAATAATAGTCGTCGCTTTTAGATGTATCCTATTTTTCGCGCGTGATTGCAACAGAGTAAACATTTGCCTTTGAGTAACTTTTGCTTACGGGTAGGCTTAGGTGTAAACTTGTCTTCTCGTTAAGGCTTTGGCGTGGGCTTATAGGCTTAGGCTTAGGCTACTGATATACCGGTAATATTCATTGTCCCGAAGTGTGAACCTTATAGATAATAAAGTTTGCAGTAAAGATTTGAATAAAGTTTGCTTCACAGATTGTGATTGACTGTGTTATATTTCAGATTCCATTGGAATCGTTTGTTATTGTTATACGACCGTGATTTCTACTATTCCGATACAATCAGTAGTACGTTTTGTCGTATGTATGGACACTACTTTTTACAATCAATGACCGTTAATAACGTAAGCTATCGCGCCGAATACTTAACCACAATCAAACAACAATTGTCACAATTCCTTGAAACGAAAATTGGATATTCGTACGGAGGTAAGTTGGCAATGTTGTGCTTGGAATTTACATATCATTTCCTTTGTTCTGTACTTTAAACCTTAGCAGAAGTGAGTTTTCAGAACTGTGTCCGGAGTATGCGATCGTGATTTTTAGTAACTGTTCAATTTTTTTAAGATTTATTGAATCGAGCGAAGAAAAATTTTGAATTTGATAACGGAGCCGGCGTCAAAGGACACTAAATTGTGCCGGCGCCAGAGCCAAAGATGAAGCAAAAATTGAATGAAAATTAAATTAAAAGAATGTTTAATTTGCAAATTTTAGTAAATATCTGTAAGTAAAGCGGTGCTCAGAAGCTGCGTTTTAGGTTTATTCTTTAAGAGACCCCGACAATTGATTTCTCATAATTTTACCAACAGTTAAGTCCAATCGACGCACTAAACGCTACAATTTTTGTAAAACTATGGAAAATTTCACTACAGAAATTGCCTGAACGTTCGGCAGAAATTCTACCGGAACTGGAGGTCGATTTACTGCGTGAAACGTATCCGGAGACAGACGACCTACGTTTGTACCCTGGCTGTGCCAGACAGAAGTCAATTGTTGTACCGGAACACAAATTGGTTTTTATTGAGCAATGCAACAATAAAACAGGTTTTGGTTCCTGTATTTTGTTGAATCTTTATTTTGTGTAGTACCTCTCGTTGAGCTCTGATGAACAATTCGTATTTGAGATTTCCCAGTTGAAAAATTCTATTTGGCGTTATTTCATTGTGTACTTCGTTAAATGACATTTTACCCATTTCCAAAATACAACCCGAAAAGAAACATGCTGAGATTGGTTTGTGAACGGGTTTGCCGTTTTTTTCTGGTTATAAATTTGGTACACCCGTAGGACTTTATCGATACTTATCAATAAACGTGTATTATCCACGTTATCAAATACTCGTGCTAATGTAAAAATTTGTCTAACTACCCGGTAAAAATTGATGTACAAAATGAAGCTATTACTAGTTTGCTAGGTGCAATTCTATACGGTTCGTAGGTACTGTTAACTGTCTCAACCCTGTCCGAAGGGATTCGATGTAAAAGATAAAAAATGAAGCAAAATAAACATTTGTATATATGTGTTTGTGTTTTGTATATTTGCGATGCTATAAGCACACGGTGCGATATGTCTTTACGTCCTCGTTAGAAACTACCGGACTTTATAGTGGTCTCATAATGGAATGTGTTAAACCGACGTCGGTTCTAACTAAGATCCAAACATTTTTTGCAGTAGCGTGAGCAGTACAGTGTAGATAACCCATTACTGTTAGTTGTATTTAAACCAAAGACCAACTCGTAATATTTATAGCGCATGTTTTTGTTGTGTCAGTCCGACAGCTATGTACCCTATTTTTACCATAAACTACTTTGTATAAAAACACAATTTCCCCTATGCATTGAACTTGCAATGCCTTTAGGCTAACAACTGTTATAAAACTTTTTCCTCTCAGACAATATATCATCACATGAACTACAACCTAAACCAAGAGTTCTTAATTGAAATTTTGGTCTGTAATGCTATTTTCATTTACAATCAAACCTGTTTACAGTTTTATTCTTTGTATATATGATGTATTAATAACATAATGCGTCTAAATTGCTCCCTCGAACTTTTGTTATCGCTGTGCAGAAATGTTTTTCTGTAACCTGAAGCCGGTTGCTAAATGATACATTTTATTTCAACTAATCAGACGTGGTGTCGTCACTTGAAGTGGGGTCCACCCATGCCATGGCCCCAAAATACGGATCAAAAATTTTCATCAAGACATCAGGGAATCAAAATCTAGTTGCATCTGGCATGTCGTTCGTTGCTAGCGAGGTTTTTTCACTAAGTCCGTTGTTAAATGGTTTTGAAGCTGCCATTATTGCGTATGCAAATGAGCTGACGAACAAAGCAATTAAAAATGTGTGGTGACGGAAGCAAAACTTCCATAATCAAATCCCATCATAAAATAAAATCTTTGTTAAAATTGGAAATATTTATGTTTGAAAGGGTTAATGATCTGAACTCACTGCCATTCAACTCAACGCAAAATCGTTCTGTACGTCCTATTCAACAATTATAGTTTTATAACGCAACAGTAAAGCAATAATTATACCAAAATGAAACGATATCACGCGTTAATATGTTTACCAGAACGCCTATCAACAAGTAGGCTCGAAATAAAATCGCCCAAATCCCAAACATAAGCATAAATTTAGCGAAAAAGTAATAGCAACAAATTTCGTTTAGTACCTGTCTCATTGATGGTTGACCGCGTACGAACCCTGTGCAAACTGGGCATTAAAGATGGTAAAAACCAAAATTGACATTAGTGAAAAATTTAAAAACGATTTATTGGTAACAAGAAATACTATCTTAGGGACAAAATTCTTAAAGCCATTTTCAACAAGATTTACGACCACACTAATGCGTTGAACTACAGGTCGCAACAGACTCGTGATCTCTGCACTTTTTGGCCCCGACCGAAAGTTTTAGATGCAATCCAGTATTGCAAATAAACGATATTCAGGGCCGGCGTAAGCTCTTCCCAAACCCCCATTGGTGAGGCTAACCCTTGGGGGCCTCGCTTTGGCAAACTAAAAATTTTTTCGCTGACCACAAAGTTTTATAGAGTTGTAAATTGTTTTATTGGGCCCCCCTCGGATCTCTTTGCGGGGACTCCGACTATCGTATTAACGCCGGCCCTGATGATATCAACCTAAATCATTATGAGTTAGAATTCGGATCGCCTGCCGTTTTACCGTAATCGCGTGCGTGGCTATTTGTACCTACGCTTCATAGGTTAACATTTTTTGAAATTATAGTATTATTGTGTAATCAGATTTGCAATTGGCTGATATAAATAAATCACTGTCTCGTTTTTTCCTAATCGCTAAGTTAAACTCACAACCTTGTAATTCAAAAAGTAGCAGTACATTGACAAACCATAGATATGGATAGCCAATTATAAATGATGGTTCAGCAAGGCAGCGTCTCTTCAGAATTTAATTGGGGTTGGTAAGCCGTGGCCCCATTGGTTCTCCGTTTTGGTACCCTTGTCAAAAGTGGATCATTATCATAAAACAAAAAGTTTTCAACCAGCTTTTAGATTAACAGCCCTCGCGGATCCAACATCAAGGGTTCTCAGGCCAAGGCCCCGTCCCGTAGCAAGCTCAACTTGCTAGTGGGCTAAGCATTTTTCAGGAGGCGTATACAAGAGTTTGCAATGACTTACAAGCAAATTTGAAAATTTTCTATGGGAAGCCAAAATTCTTCTTAAGGGCTCAGCTCCGTAGTCACCCTATTGACGTGAGCCCATCATGGGCCCCAACATATACAAAAATAAAAAGTTTGTATTCAAATTTGTGCTAAAATTGTGTTAGGCGCCATGCCAGCTTTTTCGCCATTACATATTTTAAGGCCCCCACCCTTAAAAATGTCTTGATCCGCCACCGTATGCAGAGTGCTTAAAAATGCGCGGAACCGTAATAGCATTGTTTTTAAACGTTCTTATATGTCACCCAGGGGGTCGTGTCAAGACTTATGTGATTGATGATTTTTTCGTTTTATAGTGGGGTTGCTAGACGGTCGGATTCCCTTTTCGATGCGAAACTTTTGATGCACTATTGTCAATTTGAAACATTTTGTTTCACGCCCAGTGCGAGTACTTACGTCGCACTAAAATTACTTAAATTAGCTTAAAAATTGCGATGTTTATGGTTGAAGAAAATGACTCAATTTTAAACACTAAAATTTGTTGCCAAAATTACAAGTGGGATTAACTTTGCTGACGAATAAAAAACGTTTCAAACGGGATCTATTATGAGTGAGGTTGACAGTTTTCTTAACAAAATTGCAACTAAAAGCACTGAAATACTGCAAGTATGTCAACATTTAGTTACTCTGTGTTTATTATACGTCTTGTACAAGCGAAAGTGAGTCGCTAAAGATTTTCTTAAAATAATAATTTTTACAATTTTACAATGGAGTTTAATTATATCGATTTTAAAGAACACTGTAAATTTCAATGAGTTAATTAATCAACTCAGACGAATAGTTAGTTATTTTTGAGTTAATAAATGTCAAGTTTAACTCACTCTGAGTTGAGCTGATTCTCACTCTGAGTTAAGTTGATTCCGGTGGAGTTGATTAATTAAATCAGGATGAGTTAAATCAACTCAGAATTTTGAGTTCTGATTGTCCTAACTCAGACTGAGTGATTCAAATCATTCTGAGTTAAAATCAACTCACTGGAATTTACAGTGAAGTGTTTTTGTTTTTTGAAGTATGTATGAAACAATCCTTTGTTTTTTTTCGGGCCACTTCTGGTTTGTGTATCTCGTGTCCGCAGCTCTTTATTTATCACTGAAACTTTATCGCCATTCTGTACAAAACCCATTTCGCAGAGGTACTATCACTGTAAATTCCAGTGAGTTGATAACTCAAAATGATTTGAATCCACGCAGAAGCTTAATTTCTGAATCAGGCCTTTCAGAACTCAGAATTCTGAATTGTTTATACTCTCATTCTGACTTAAATAATCAACTATTTCGGAATTAAATCAGCTCAGAATGAGTTAATATTAATTTACTGTTAATAACTCAGAAATAACCTGAAATTACCGACTAATTCTCACTCTGAGAGTTGATTAAATCACAACTCATTAGAATTTACAGTGTATGCGAGACTAAATTGCACTGTTCCAACGGAATTCCGATTCCGACTAAAATTCCGATAAAATGTTAGTTCCGATTCCGATCTCAACTGAGAGCTATTCCGATGCTGGAATTTCGATTCTTTGGTGATGAGCTTTATTGAATTATTGGTACCATACTAATAGAGAATATGTTGCATTTTAGCTACCAGCTGATAGCAATTTGTTTATTGATGCGCTACACAAACTTTTCTTCTGCCCATGACCTCGTTACGAGGTATAATTACAGCTAACTCTGAGAACTGGCAAAACTTCATTAAGATCATAAGTTGGACACAAACTATTGTTACTGAAAATGTAAACAATAATGCAACAAGTAAAACACTATCTTTTAATAGCATTACGAAAACTTAAATTCCGATTTCGATTCCGATTCCAGTTCCGCAATAAATTTGGTACCGATTCCGAATCCGATTAAGATTCCAGTTCCGGCAAAGATTGGGCACCGATTCCGATTCCGCATCTGACAAAGTCCAGTTCCGGTTGGAACCTACAAACTTGTGTGCGGTGATGTATATATGCATACAACGCGTTGAATAAAAAGTTATAATGCTCGTATTAATGTTTGTCGTGACTGAACTCCAAAAACCGTAATAGCCAGTAGAATACGAAACGGCAAATTTTCATACCTTTATCCAAATACTAAACACATATTTAACTAGAAAACCGGCACGGCAACGTGTGATTTGTGAACAATGCTTACCAGTTCTTCTAAAATTACGAGTTATTACCAGCTACCTGTTGAAAATTTTGGTCCGCCGTCTGGCAAAACTGTTAGCGAATTCAGAATTTATATTTATTAACCAGAATAAATTTTTTGAAACCATTAGAGTGACCCCACTGTTCAAGTTTGGGTTTGCGCTTTCCTACTCAAATATAATTACTGTCACAGTTTTTACCTTTAGCCTTCTATCATATTGTCAGTTTTGCGTCTACAATACAGGAAGTTATGTCTAAACAATTTTAGGCTTCTTGAAAAATTGTTCATATATTATAATCAATTTTTGGCCAATGCATAGAACGGGGCCGTAACAGTATTTTATAAGCACTTTCATAAACCTGAGGCTAAACCTATGCTTACGCGTAAGAATGAGCTTATACCTATGCCTTAGCCAAAGTATAAAAATATCCCAAAGCTTAGACATACACAGTCTCACAGAAAAACGTTCCGCCTCTAGTTTTTTTGCACTTAGAATAGTCGGTAAAAGAACGTGCCCAGAATGCTAACATCCCTCCGTTTCGTTATCCAAAAATCGCTTCCGTTCGTTCTCTCTTTATTGCTATGAATTTTAAATCAGGTTCTAGTGCTAAAAGATAGTATTTTCTATATATTCGATAACAATTCTTCAACTTCGCCGAGGCAATCAAAACTAAAAGTAATTTTTTTATTTGGCTGTTTTAAGCTGAGTAAGCTAGCACTTTAGCAGTAGTTTTTATGTGGTAATTTTACATTTAATCAAGACTTAATAATTCATAGGCTTGGGCGGTTTATCAGAAATGAACACATTGAAATGAGAAAGTTTGCAAGGAGACAAGTTTTTTCAACATTATGGTAACCATCTAGTGCAAAACATAGGTAATGGCATCATTATAACCGTCCGAGCGGCGGCGCTGCTGAAAGCCGCAGCCCTACAGTTGGGCGATTATCGCAGATCCTACTCGTTGGTCCTTACATGTAGTGCCTTTAGATTCTTAAAAAATCGTTGCCGTAGCTCAAAACAAATTTTAGCAGTGTACTCTGTAAAACACTCTACTTAAAATACTTTAGTTATATTTTACTAACTGTGTTAAGTATAAGTGCACTAAATATTGAGTTAAAGTCTGCTTAAATGATGTAAATAAATAAAACTACTGCTGTCATTTTCTGATTAATTAAGTAAATGTAAAGCTAAGAAGTTTGTGTTTGCTTAAAATCAAGGAAAGCTTTGCCAAGCAAAAGTAAACCCGATACTTATATAATTCGGGAACAGTTTTACTTAATTTTAAGTATATTTTAAGTGAGTATATTTAAATTTATTTGCCTAAAGTAATTAGATTCTGGAACCGTATTCTTAACTTTGTGTACGCCTATTGCTAATTTGTAACAGCTTCTAAATCATTTCTATGTGCCACAGCTGTTAATTTTAACGTTGAAAATTTGTCAAAATTCAAAAACAGTGTTCGTTAATTTGATCCATGTAAAAATCTAGGGCGCAACGTTTTCCATTATGCTTTAGGCATAGGCTTAGGTACAGGCTCATCCTTACGCTTAGACTCTTAGGCTCGTGCTTAGCCTTTGGAATAATTGACCGCTAATTGTAAGGTTGCAGGACCAATCACTAACGGATGCTATGGGCGCAACCATTTGAGAATACGAGTATAGATATTGGCAGATTTATTGATGCTACCTAATTCAAAACAGTGCGTCTAGCTGAAGGACACCGATAACATGTTGATAACCAAAAACCAACCAACAAACAACAATACCATTTTTATATCGAACGATTTGTAACCTGATCCAACTACTATTAATGTGCGCACTACGCTCTCAAACTACATATATATCGCTCTGTAGAATTAATACCCTCCATACTCAGGCTCGTAGCCACGCTTACCTTGCTAGGTTGGGCTAAAAATAATTTTCAGGAGGGGCATTTAACGGTTTCAACGACTTACAACCAAGGTTGAAAATCTTCTAGGAGGGGCCAAAATTTTGCCCTTCCCCCGTGGCTACGGGCCCATACACACTAGGGGCGTAACCAAGACTTCATTTTTGAAAGGTATATAGTGTCATGTTGAAAATTTTTAAAAAAGTGTAACGAGCGAGTAAATTTTTATTTATAAAATTGTTCTTTTTCTGGTTTTGCTAATGCAAAATCGGAAAGGAATTATTCTTTCTGAACTCTCATCGCATTTGTGGACCCCTGCTACTCAATGTGTTTTTATGTGCTGATTCAAATAGCACACAGACTGTTTTGCTCATCTACATTTTTTCGGGTTTGTCATATTTTGCTGTGGCCCTATGTGACCGGGGCGTATACAAAGACGCGATAACAGGAATATATCAATCGAAATTTCTAGAGACTTAAAACGGTAGTTTTATGGACTGTCGAATGACCTGCAGAAATTAAAACATTTGTGGCTCGCTATTCTCGCTATTAAATAACTATTAGACGTTCTCATCTCTACCCGACATTAAATCCTAGTTATACTCCTGCCATTTCTATGTTGCAATGGGGTTCGATTGAATGTTTAGGTTCAGTGTTCAGGGTGACAGGTGAATAGTTTCGTGTTGAATGTGGACAATAAATAGCGAGTTGAGAGTTAACTTAAAACTGTTTTGATAAAATTTTTACAACTGAGAGCACAGTTCTTGAAATACACAAGATTTGTTTAACCTGTAAATTCGCATATTCAAAGACGCATTGGAAAAAGGTAGCGTTAGTATTCAATAGGCTTTGATTAAATATTTCAATTTTCATTTTAGTAGCGGCTTAAAGATTACTATTATTAGGTAGGTATAAGTTTGCAATTTTTGGCCCATGCCTGGTTCTCAACTGGTTTCAAAAATTTCAGATGTTGGCAAAACTTAGGCATTGGATTAGTCTTAGGGTTAGGTTTCGGCTTGAGCAGAAGGTTTAGGATTAGGCTTAAGTATATATGTGTAAATGCTTATTTTTATTTTGATTTATGTTTGTGCAGTTGCGGGAATCTTTTGTCGTTTTGGTTACCGATTATGAAATCTTCAGCTGTGTTGCAAAACGGACCTATTGAGCCTGTGTACTGTCTTCGGCTATCGTTCGCCGTCTTTTTAGTTTCTTCCTTACTAAATGTGGTTAGTCTACCACCAGACAGCGATACTGGAGTGGCCCGAATAAGAAGGGGACTGATATTTACTTTGCTTCTCCGAAGGGAGCCCCCTGTTATTCGTTTATGGGATGTCATTTATTTTTAATTCACCTCATGTTAGTTGTACCCAATACATTTTTTACATTCTTTCATTTGGGCTTGCTGACTTGCTGCGAGGCATTTTTGTTGTTTGCTAAGTCCGTTAATCTTCTAGTTGTCAGACCTTTCTTCTACTTCGGTCTCTTTCATGGCTTGAAAGTAGGACTTAGGTATACATACTTCAATGACGCCAAATGAGGTTATTACCCCTCTTATTACAGCCACTACAGCATTTTAGTCAAACGTCAATGTCTAGTGGGTTTCAAATTCACTCAAATATTCGCATTATGCAGAAAGCAAGTTTTAGTATATGACGTTACCATCACCGGATAATTTTTCCACCCAGGCCATGGTACTCTAACAGTGATCAGAATCAAAAATTTGCGTTAAAATTCAGTTCTAAAATTGCGTTTGGCTTGTCGATCGTACCGCTCGCGACGTCAGCGATTGCACGTTTCTTTCCGGCTTGAAAAAAATTAATGAAAAAATATCTTTCGTATAATTTCATTCTCGACAAATATGTGTCTTGTTTAGTATCGCAGCATCTTTAACTAAAAACGTAAAAAGATAATTGCTTTTGTCTGATTTGCGCCTACTAAACGGTGGCCTAAATTATTTCTACAATGGCAAACATGTCTCGTTGTTTTTGAAGACATGAGTGCAGTTTTGCGAATGTCCGTTATACTACGTTGGCAACGGCGTTAGCCATAATTTGAATTAGTTCGTGGCAGTGAAAAAACGGTTGAAAAATTGGCTGCGTTTCCGAAACCCTACTTAAGTACAACTTAGTACTTAAGCACAAGCTAAGTAAATTGCTTAACTATTTTGCCGTTTTTAAAAGCGTACTTAAGTTAAGCAAATACTTAAGTCGCTGACTAAATTTGATATACTACAAATTAACCGCTCTGGCACGCTAAAACCTTGATCTAATTGAGGTTGTTGACTCATGATGTCTGTTTAATATAAAGCAAAACTATTAGTTTCATGTCATGGCAATAGCCGATATTTGGTGTTTCTTTGATTGTGCTCGAAAATTTAAGTACTTTCTTAAGTCGGCGACTTAAGTAATTACCTAAGCAAAATTTAAGTAAATACTTAAAGTAAGATGTCAGAAACCCAGCCAATGGCTTTTAAAATAGAATTGACAAACGCTAAAGAGTTATATAATAATACTATGCCTTTCCCTGTAAAAGTACAGTTTGGATTTAATGATCTCGTAACACCTTTTGTCACATATATTCCCTCTATTTCTTCCAATGTATAGGCCCTGCAATCTTAAGTACTGTAGTGACCCGAATAAGAGGGGGTAATAATAGGGAAGGGGTCCCCATTTTGAGTCCCAATCAATAGGAGTCCGTATTCTTAATAACAGTCCGTAAGCGGATAGAGTCCCTAAACCCTAATTAGAGTCCAAAAATTTCAATTGTACCAAATTGTAGTGCATAAATGACTCCAGCACCAAATACAGTTTAGTTCAAAACTTTAAACTATACTTAAGTTTTGAAAGGTCACTCCAGTAGTACTCGATATCGAATAATATCATAATTGTACGTCTACTGAAGGTAAAAAACCAGGGGGTCCGTAAATTAGAATTTCCATAACAATTTCAATTAACGCCATATTTTATAATGCGCATAGTGTTTTATGCGTGTTTTTAATACTTAAATCCTTTATGCCAATTTTTACATTAGTCTAATTTGATTATAACACAAGGCTTTTCGTCTTTTTCCGTATGTAGCAAAATAATGGTATTGCAAGAAAATGTCACAAATTGACAATAGCGGAGTTATAATATTGGATTGGGCACCACAGCAATTCGGCTTCACTAGTGAAGTTTTGAAATAAATCGCTGTGGTTAAAGTTTTATGCTATACGTACTCACGTTTTGGGACAAATTGCTCAGAGAATTCAAGGTGTGCTGCAGCGCCCATTTGCACATATTTGACGTGTTAAAAAATTAGTTTTCAAGATTGGCTAAATGTTGCAGTAGTCTTAACGTCCGAATTGGTGCAACTCGCCGTGAATTTGTTTTGCTCGACACAAAATTAGCACCTAACAAATGCAAGAATACGTATATGTATATAGATATATATAGATATATATTTATATATGTATATATATTTACGCGGGATAAGGTTTAATATGGTACCACGTAACTTAAAATATATCCGCTTTCAAATGAAGATGCAGAAATTCCGCTCAAAATATTGCAAATTGGGATTTATTTTTACCACCAGATTGTGATCCCAAAATTTTGAACACCTCAAAATCTTTCCGAGTAGAACCAATAGCTAGCTATGACATAAATGTTACAGGATAGTATGTAACACTGCATCCTGAGACTACGCTCGAATCCTGAGCTGAGTGAACACATGAAAACAACTACGAAACAATTGTTTTACTTATGTTCCAGGATCAGCAGAGGTGGAAATTTGTAAAGATTTGTTTACCTGGTTTGCGCATTATCCGCGGAAATTTTTTACCCCTGGTAATAATGGCACAAAATTGCTTTACCCGCAACTCAAATTAACCCATCATTATTTTTGTGGTCAGAAAAAATTTGTGAAATTTTCGTCCATATTGATATTAATAATGCTGAAATCGCTTCACCCTAATATACACGTCAAAATTTTTTATCCGGCAAACGCTCATCAGAGGGTGCCCGCGGGTAACGTGCAGCTCTGAGTATGTATAAAAAATCGGAAAAAAGCAGAAAAAACGCTTTTCCGGATGGTTTTTCCGGCGCCCAGCTCTGCTTCAATAGCATAGTGTGAACGGCCTCGCAACTAGAACCTGGTAGAGCCATGGTGTGCCAACCCCGTAGTAGGAGTTTTCTCCCCACAAAGTCTCTAACTTACTTGTCAGACATTTGAAATCATTACTGCCGTCCTGGAGATATTTGACTACCCACCACTGCGAATCTTTCTGTTAGCTAATCTGGTATAGAATTACGCTACGTTGTTATGGAATGCTTTTGGCGTTGACGACACAGACCCTATTAAAATAACTACTAAATACGTGAAGCATAATTGTAGACTGCGTTTTTGTTAAGACTGGCCCATTTATTCAGCTTTTTAGCTTAAAAAAAGACCTATTGCAATTATGATTTTTGTTCTTAGCACAAAATAGCCACCCAATACAGGTGTTGGACACTACTTTATGCACAGATGTAATTTTACTGGGATAGGGGGACTTAAAGCAGCAATATTTTTTCAATCAGGAACTTTTTCTTTAGTTGAATTAATAACCAGTGTTCAAAGATACGATATGTAAAAAACGTCATTCATCACCTGCTTCAATGTGTTCGCAACAATTATGCGCCATTCACATTATAAAATTCGGACTCGACCCAAAATGTGTCTGCTATAGCCCTGAAATAACAACCACTCGTTAACCCTACCATAACGAAAATTTTCAGTTGACCCTACATCAACGCGACGGCATATTAGAGCCCTGTTAGCCGACTGCAAAATCGCGCTGTAAGCGGGTCCGTATCCAGAGGGGAATCTAGAAATGCTCAGCACTCCATAACAATTTTGACCCCCTACAAAAGTTTTAACCCATGTGTAAGCCGTATGGAATTTCCTCATGTCTCTACTAAAATGTATTATACCCCCCTCATGTTGAGCTTTCTGCATACCTGGTTATAGGTTAATTGCATCGCTATTATAGCCCCGCCCAGCGGCCTCGCATTTGAGATATCCTATCTTTTACAGCAATAAGTGATTTTTCAAAAGCATAGTACTTTCACGATAGGTTTAAATTGCGGATCCAGAAATATATTAAGTGGGGACAAAACAGATTAGCATCAAAGGAACCAATACCATACTTTAACGCATACACTATGCCGACACCGACAAAACTCGAAGCATCTTTCGATATATATTTTACAAAATGTTTTGCTTTAATATGAAGGATTGAGGGGTCACAGGCACCTAATGACCCCCGTGCATCCGCCATTTGCTTTAACCTCTTTTACCTGGGGCGCTGCCTGCTATAATCACAGAAAGAGAAAAACTCCAATTTTTTCATACATTTCAACTGTAATTATTTTGTAATGACTCGGGGAAACCGAACTTTAGTCGTCGCGAGTCTTCAGGAGGGGCCAAGAGGTGCCGACACACCCCTACGAAATGTTGGTCTTCCTGCAAAACTTTAGCTCTGCGTGCGTTAAGTTTTTATCATATCCTTCCTGAAATGTTCGGACCCGTCCCCTGGGTAGTCGAGCTGGCGACGGATGTGATATTATGCTGTGTAACAGTTTGACGTGTTTGACACGACCTCATTCTCACATAAACACCGCGTTTATTATCTGTTTATTATGTGTTTTCCAAAAAATGTTGCTTTTACCGTCAACTTTGAACTTTTGTGTTTCGAAACGTACCCATGACTGTTGACAAGACCCCGAACCGCAAGAAAAAACGCCTAAACACGTTGACCAACAATTGATTGATTGTGTTTGCGCTACCCATCTGTTTGCATAAACTGCACTTGTTCTCTGCAAATATTGTACAATTATACCATATATTGAACGCTGTAAAACTATTTGGTTCGTTTCAAAACCTAAAACCTTAATTAGATGATTAATTAGGCAATTACTTTTGGCCCAAGTTTAACAGGTTGCATCCGTGTGGTCAAACAGTGAAAACGTTTCGAATCTTAATAGGTTAACTGAGGAAACTCACCTTGCTAATCGTCCAAAATTTTTTGAAACCAAAAGGGCGTTCACAAGGGTGGGCGCTAAGGGGTAATGTTCCCCCAATTTTAGCTAGTGCCTCCGCCCCCCCCCCGAAATAGACTCGGTTTAAAAATAAGCAACATTCTTGACTTGCAATTGTAACGCCCACCAAAACTATTCGGTGCTTCCCTCTGTAAATATAATTTTCTGCGAACGCTTTTGAAGAGAGGAGTATACAGAGACTTTAGATGAATTACTGCTAAATTGAAACAACTGCTAGGCTTTTAACCGTTTCCTTGTTGCTTTGACCGTTGAAACCGTCTGCCTATCAACCTACGCTTTTTTTGCACAACCTATACCCAGTAGTATCAATGTAGTATTTCCATAGCTAAAAGTGCAGACAAGCTGTCGCCACTAAAATTCAAAATATTGTAGTTGACTTTATAGGGAACTGAAAATTTTGAAGATTTGTCAAAAGTTTGAAAAATTCTATTTGTCAACCTTGCTACTTTTAAGTCAGGCCTTGTTTTGCCCCCCTAGAATATTTTCAACCTTGCTTTTAGGTCATCGAAAACCGTTTGCTTGCATCTCCTGAAATATGTTTAATCCCGTAGCATGGTGAGGTGGTTACAGGACAGGTAATATCCCAACATTCGTCAGAAAAGCAGCGTCAAAGGTACGCTTGTTACCATACTGGATCAAATCAGCACAAGGAAAGCGGAAATTTGGGAATGGTCACCACCTTATCTGACCAAAAGGTCGGGGAATCAGCTGGTTCGGCTGACCGGGTCTTCTTAGAGAGGGAATTTTGGTATGCTACACCGCTTGGAATTAAGGCCACTGAAACAAAAGCAAAAATCATGGTTATGTATCTTACTGTTTACATAATCAGATTTGAGCTCTATTAAATCAAAAGGCCACGGTCGATTTTTAACGCTAGCCCAGTCCTGGCTTCCTTCCTATAAACAAAATTGCAGTTTCCAACGCTCACCACTAACTTGAACGCATCCTGGCAGCCCACCCCCCACGCGTCGGTCTTCACTCACAGCACAGTAGTACCTGCGGTTTTGTGTGCCAAATATTTGTTTTCACTAAGGTTTTCAAAGCTTAAAAAATGTCCGTCAAACTTCCTTTTTAAACGGAACTTATAAAAGTTTGCCTTGAACAAAAAAAACGTTGTCTACTATACATTATAATACTAAAACCCACGCCGCTTTATTTAATTCTGCCTCAAAAAAAGATGCGTAAAGTGTTTGTAAGATATTGAATGCTGTCACCATTTTTTTTTCTTCGCACCGTCTTTTTTTCTACGGTAAATAATTTGAGTTTGACAGATATTCTACCAAGGGTCCTGTATAGTTGAACAGTGATAAGGAGACGTATATTTCCTTCTGAAATGTTTTCGAGAAACGGGAAAAAGGTGTTTTTGCAAGCTTAAATTTTGTTATAGCTCGATATACTCGCTCGCAAAAAATTTTGACACAAGGTTATACCCAGCTAAAATATAATCCGACTTATACTTCTGACTTGTATCCGTGTTTGACGAGACAGTGTGACGTTGACTTGTAAACAATTAGCATATTTTTAGTTTACTGCACAGATTCAACAAGTGCTCCAACTGGGGGTAGAAGGCTTTGTCCCTGCACCTACTCTACGTTGCTGAAAATTTTTCGATACAAATGGTTCATTTGAAGCTCAAAAAGTGTTTCCTCACTTACTGGTTCCGCGAACGGCTAGGTTAGAGGTTACTGTTAAAATGTTAAGCAGTGCACCGTCATATTTTGTTCTACGTAGCCGAACAGGAATTCAGTCGTGTTTAAATTCGATTTCAAATGAATTAATTTTTAGAACAGTCAGCGTTAACATATTGATTATTTACTGAAAACTAATAACCCTATTAAGCCACGTTCTGGTCTATACTTTGTTAAACTAAAATCTATTCAAGATTGTAGTATATTTTCTGTCAAATGACTAGCATTTTTCATCAACAGTAATATGTTTCTAAACAAACGAAACGCTGGTAATTTAACTAAATTATTTTACCCTCTTGAGGTCGAGTTCGCCATGAAAATTGGGGTCTTTATCGCTGTTATCTCCCCAGCTCGCATTTGCCGGAAATTGTTAAATTTCAAAAATTTTAACATACTTGAACTTCTCATGAACTTCCCTGAACATTCCACTCGTAAATTTGATTTTATCCCAAAAATTTTTTTGTCGAAAAACATGAAAAATTACACACCATTCGATGCAGCTTGCGAATCTAAGTCCAGTGGTGTTAAATTTTCCGCAATTAAACGTCGGGCTAACGACTTATTGTCAAATTAATGATTTAGCGCGCTGACAACGATTTGGGTTTTCGCGAAAAATCGGTTATTTGACTATAATTCGTTAACCAATTGTCTGATTGCGAAAAATTTAACACCATTGGATTCAGCTCCGCAAGCTACATGGAATGGTTTATAATTTGTCAAACTTTTTGACAAAATTTTTTTGAATCCCAAGGGAGACCTGGGACCTTTAAGAAATAGAATTTTTCAAAAATTTAAATTTAGGCGTGGAATGATCAGAGGACGTCATGAGAAGCTTAAATGTTTAAGAATTTTTAAATCCAACGATTTTTGGGTAAACGCAGGCTGGATGGAGTAACAGAACAGATACGAAAATTGATGCTTAACGTTGTAAAAATTTATTTTTCAGATACGGGTCGTTACCAAGCGGATTCCCGGGGGGTCAGCCCCGCAGAAGAATTTTGGCCCCTTCTAGAAGATTTTCAACATTGCTTATAAGTCATCGAAACCCCTTGTATGCCCCTCTTGAATATCTATGAGCATGGCCAGTTACTGGTTCTTTTCCTACATTGGTTAAAACTTCGAGCCGCGAAATTGCACGCGGGGTCTGACATAATAGTAAACGTATTGAAAGAATTATGTTCTTAGTTTGGCCAATTTTTGTTGGAACGTTGCGGTTTTGGCTCATGTTAACTATACGGACCTGCTTAGGCTTGGCATAGGCTGAAGTTTAGGATGTGATTCAAACTTAGGCTTTAGAGCAGACAGGCCATATACTTATCATAGGCCGTGGTTTTTAATTATATCGAAAGGTTGATAATATCGTAGTTTATCCCCATATTAAAACAAGCAGGGCCCGACAGCAGTAAACATTACAATTAATAATAAAGTTTGTTTGCCAATGCGATATACTTAACCTATTTTGCAAACTGTTGTCTTTTCCTCTGATAGCAAGATTTTTATGTTTTTGTTAAACCTACCATTAATACGCCGTTCTGATTCAGATAGTTTATATATCGGAAGTAGTAAGGACGCATTTCGGGCGTTTTAAGGTCATGCTAAATTTGTTAATATTCACCATTTTTAAAACACATTTTAAAAATGTTACAGCAGTTAACCCGATTGACAGCTCTGATATTTAATTTAATTTCAAGATGAATATTTTCGGACGGTTCGTCACCGTTTTTAGCTCAGTTACGAAAGATATTAACGAAACAGTCCCATTTTTGTTTCAACACATTTTAGGAACCTGTATCATATTCCACCTAAAAGCTTTCGAGTATCAAACTTCAATTTCCGTAGTCTTAAATTTGGTGTTTTTGGTCAATCAACCAGCAGTGGCGCGGGTATATACCCTCTCCTGCAAACGCTGTTTAGCGAAAATTTTTGAGAATAAATTTTTTATTGATCAACTCGGTCGCTGATTTAACGCCCTACACGACCCAACGTTACTGATTTATATCCGGTATTGCAATTATCCGTTGAATGAAACGTTAAGGTATTTGTCTTGTTTCAATAGCTTGAGCGATAATGCGAGGTTATACTTAGAAATGTCACTAGAGTATATTTTTTGCTTGGCTTTAGTTTAATAACTATTTAAAGTTCAAACCTCCGATCAGCTCCTTGTTATGAGCTTTAAACTAACGAAAACAAAATATTACCACTGGCAAATGCTAGATCCACCACTGTTAGCTTAGTCAGCTAATATTTCATTGCTCTATTTCAACGGCTTCAAACCACGACATAGCTGGCATAGAGGTAGCTTCAGCCACGTAAAGCGTGGTTGCAAGTTTCTGTCAAATCCAATGACCACTTTAAATTAGCATTTTAGCGGCTTATGCTCGTTTTACATTTTTGCTAAAAATATTAAAAAAATATTCCGAACTACCGAGTAAACATTTCAAAACTTTGTGAGATAAACGTAAATTTTGCCGTCTGTCCTCGTTAAAATGCAACACTTTTCAGTTATGCTACCAAACTCGCTTCATATTAACAATGACAAATTCAAATGGGAGTGCCATCTTGGATAGAATCCAACAGGGATCGAAACTAAAATTTTGTATTTATATACGATTTCGTGATAGAATTTCGGCTAGCTTTTTGGTCGCTTCGCTCGCAAGCTTGTTTTTCTGTCGTGCACGCCCGTCTGGGAAATTTCTGAATCCGCCACTGCCGTTTAGATTTTATTGAATTTGTCAAAATATTATTATTATTATTATTATTATTATTATTATTATTATTATTACTATTATTATTATTTGTTCGGTTTGCGGTCACTAGAATAACCCACAAAGAAACTTTTCAACTTTAATAGTTTTGTATTAAAGTAGCTGTAAACAGTATAGTTGCAATGTCTTGCTTTGATAAGCTTTCAAAAAATGTTTCCAAGTTGAGGCTTTTTTTATGAAAATAAAAATTAAAATTTAAGTTTTTTTTGCATACACATTTCATAGTTTGGTGCAATTGCATTTTATGCAATTTGCAAAATTAATGAAAAATTGTAATGTCGAAAACTTGGTTATCTCTTAGCGTGCCAAGCTAAGCTCGCAATTAGGAACTGTTAGTATACAGAGCAGAAAATGTATAGAAAGGGTAAGCAAACCGTTTCTAACAAAGAATTCTTTGTACTGATGCACATAATTTCTATGAAAATCAAGACCAAACACGCCGTTACGATAGTCGCCCCTCCCAACATGTCCTAGGGGCCCCACTAAAAAGTTCCACAGCTCTAAAACTTCGTGGTCCACGAAAAAAGTTTGCCAAATTGTTTGGGACGGGCGCTTCCTTCGTGGTCTACGAAAAACATTTTGAGTTTTCCCGATGATGCCCAAAACGGCTGATCTCCCAATTGGGGGGATTGCGAGGAGTTTCCACCGGCCACTGAGACCAAGACCACTATTAAAACTCTTTGTACCGGACGGAAATTAGGCGTCAGTAAACCTTATTATTGTCCGCGTATCGTTGGCCACCACTCAAAATTTAACCACTCAATTCAGTACGTTATTTAAACTAATTTCTGATGTCCCGGTGTGACTAATATCAAAATCGGCTCAATCAAAAATCCACTACGATCAAAGGACCGGTTCCGCATTTGACGACCAACCTTTTACGGATTTAAGCAGAGTCTGAGTTCACAAGTTGGAGTATTTATTTACTGGTTTCATATTGCAATCGGTGCTTTTTAAAATTTAAATGCAATAAAATTTAAACACTACCAGCTGCGCTCAGAGTTTACCTGCAACAATACTATTGCCAGAAAACCGTGTATTGCTTCTTTAGGTTGTACACTTTCGTACCAGTTTTGAAATTTAGCCAAGCATAAGTTATACTTTTCCGTGTCAGACAGCTAAATATAATAGATTGACAGTTGTTACTTAGCCTATAACCAGGTCCGTCTAATCGTGTATCGAAACGCGAACAGGGTTTTGTGGTCGTTGTGCGACCAAAATTTTTTATCTTCCATGTCAAAAAACCAGCAAGAATCAAGATATAATTTTGAGAGATTGTGTGATGTTGAAAAAAATTACGAATTTTTGTAGTTACATGTGTAGCGAGCCGCTTGCGGGCGTTTTTGATTTCGGGATATTTCTTGCTTCATTCAGAGTTTTAAAGAATTACATTCCTTATTGCATGCAACGGTATTTTTATTTACCATGGCAGTATTCAGACGTGGCTGCAATAGCCCCCCTTAAAACCTTAATCATCACACGGTTTCGCGTATTAATGGTGGCTCATGTATACTTTAATCCACATTTACTGTCACGCTTAAGCATAGCCATAAGCTTAGGTTTACGAGAAGGCTTTGCTACAACTGAAAATTGTTCGCTTAACACTTTCTCACATGAATATTTTCTATTTCCCTTGAGAACTACTTTTATGCTAGGATTCGAACTCCAGTGACTGGAGTGCGAGGCGTATACCATCACCTTTCAGCTATAGGAGCTTGACGCGCGAGCCCGAGGGGACTCTCACGTCTTGTGGTCAGTTAGTACTATGTATACGTGTTGCAATTGTTAAACACGGTGCGATATATATTATGTAACGTATATACACTGCGCTGAGTTGCCTATAAGCAACTCAATGTGAGAAGGAGTTAAACCATATTCGGTAAATGTGGTGGGAAAGTGTGCAAAAGCAAACTAGCATACACAACTTGTTTCACACGAGTATGTTTTTTTGCGAAATGATCAAGTTTTTGTGAAAAATTGTTGAGTACAACGTGTCATGAGCACAGATGTATTTTTAATAATTACTCCGCCAAGATTTTGGCCTATTTTTTATCAGTCATCAACGATGATTATGTAAATTTTTTGCACTGAACAATGCATCATAAAACATGTGTTTTTCGTGCGCAGAACGCGAGTAAATTTGCAAATAAATACATGTGCCTGCGCCGGTCTGTCGAATCTCAAGAGACCTTAGCTCGTCCGTCATTATTGAAGCAAATGAACCGACGTTTATATAACGTCGCTCAGGAAAAAGCAGTGGTACATCGAGAAATTTTAGGTTGATCGGGGCCGGCCAAAGAAAAATATAACGAAAATTCCCATTTAAAATAAAATTAGCAATGATAAATGATTACTGATTAAGGAAATTCGTCAAGATGATAAAAATTTGCATTGAAAATTAACGGCTATTCGACCCACCCTCAGTATGCTCGAGGATAGAGCTGGTGGCAGGTTTTTGTGATCAACCGTTCAGGGTTGTATACAAGAAAGTATAGAAACGACGCACGGTATATTTCGTAACAAAATTTCTAATGAGATAAGAAATAGCACATTTTACATTTATAGAGAATAATGTTTCTGGTTCAAAATATCAACACAAAATTGTCTGTTACGAGATTATACCCTCACGAAATTATACGCTGGCTTCATCCTTGCAAATATTACTTGCCAAACTCACCGTGAAAAGCCTCTGAACCTGTATTGCCGCATATAAAAGTCAAAAATGGTTACGGTCGGAGGGTTTTTTCCTCGCGATTTCCGGTGCTGAACTCTGGTTTCTCCAGTGAACCGTAAAACTTATGAGTTTTCAACAAAAGTTGCATTTAATGCGATATTTTCTCTGTGAGAGCGGCAGGCGGTCCCATGTTGAAGTCGGCGTGGCTGGCAGTCAAACAGTGTGTCTTGAATCCAGGAAGTTTGAAAAAGGGGCGCGCGTGTGAAAGATGATAGTGGGAAAAGCTCGAGAGCTAAACGAGTGAGAAACCGATCGCAATTTTTGTGTTATACTGTAATACACAATCTTGGTTTTGATTCCTGTGGGGGATTAGGCTGGGGTTGGCACCCTCTAGGATTTGTCACAGTGTATTGAAAATGATTCAAGTCCTATCTCTGATTTGGAACGCTGTTGTACGCTTCCTCTTTCCTACATTTAACTTTACATCTTAGGTTTAGGAAAACGATTAAAGACGTATCTCAGGATAGGGCATAGGTAAGCCTAAGGCTCAGTCTATGGCAAAACCTAAGGTCCGAACCTAGGCGTAACTATGAGTGAAAGTGTACCGGAGCCATTTAGAACATTTTATGGTTTTGTTCTGAAAAATTGACTGAGTTGTTTCAGAGTTGACTGTGCGGGTGAATTCGAGTGTGATCGAAAAACGTACAGGTCGCTTTAAAATAGAAATATAGGAACAAATTAAACACATGCAAGTTATACTTAGAGGTATCAGGATCAAATTTTGTTCAAAAACACGTTGAGTCAATCAGATTATAGAATATCAAGAGCATAGCCGGAAATACCGTCATGAAAGTATCTATTTCTTGGTTGCGTCAATCAATAGCTCACGGTCCATCTGTTCATCTGTGGACTGCAATAGAGTAAGCTTAAGCTTAAAACCAACCGTTTCACTTTTATTGAGCTTCTGTTTTATTTGGCCTAGGATCATTTATAGAGTCACGCTGAGACTTAGGTTTAGGCTTAGACTTGGACTTAGCTTTAGGCTTACGATTATGCTTCTACTGCTGTTACGGGTGTGTAGTACTAGATTTGCTACATAAAAAATTTGCACAGTTGTTTCAACTCCATAACCTTCCCAAAAGTGTCGTGCTGAGACTTAGGTTTAGGCTTAGACTTGGACTTAGCTTTAGGCTTACGATTATGCTTCTACTGCTGTTACGGGTATGTATTACTCGATTTGCTACATAAAAAATTTGCACAGTTGTTTCAACTCCCAAACCTTCCCAAAAGTGTCGTATTTACCAAATTTCATTAAAATTGCCGCGTTTTCATATATATTTTTTATTAACCTTTTGCCAAGTTGGTTTTCAAATCGAAGTCTCTATTCGTTGAGCGTTCTGCTCCCAAATTTTTCATCATTCTCAGTGCAAACTTCGATACTAAAATTCCATAATTGTATTTTAGAATTGATAGAAATCGTTCGTTTAGTCGCAAAAATAAATATCATCTGTTGTTTTTTTTTTTCATTTACAAAATCCGTTTGATTTCAATGACGGCAGACTAATTTTATTGTATTGTTTTTTGTGTGTGTCGTATTGACACTAATTGAACCAGACATAAAGTTTTGTATGCCCATTTGCCCGTGAGAAATGCGCCATATGGCATTATATTGAAATATTGGTTGCGGGTTGCGAACCAAAGAAGAGCGACAATCTACATTCGGTGTTAGAATATTTAGAAACTGAATGAATGTATTACGTGTCGATTAATGCTTAAAAACATTACTAGATATGCTTTTAGTATAAGTGTTTATCTATTTGTACTCAACAGTTTCGTAGTTTTTTTAAGTGTGTTCATTAGCCAATCCGCTATGACCGTTTACAAGGGCCGATAATCGGGATTTATTCCATCTCGAAATTTCTAGAGATACGAGAAAAATCATCTTTACAGATGTTCAGCTAAGAAAAGGTTATGAGATTCTTGTGGTCGGAAAACGTCAAAGAATTTTCCAACATGGCCATATCCGCTCACAAAAGCTAACATTAGCTTACGTCGCTTCGAAAACTAAATTTATTTTTACACCCCTGAAATCGGCACAGTTTCATAATTACAGTTGTTTTTGTGTCATTATTTATTTCTATACATAGTAAAGTGCTAAAGCGGTTAAGTAGAAACCTTGATTCTGATTCTGAAACGCGTTTCAGTTATCTTTCATTAAAGTTTGTTGGCTCACGTTTGGATTTGACCGCTGATTGGAAACAAACCTTGTTCCAGTTTGACATACACTTTTGTTGAAAATCAGCGGCTGATCCACGGTTGCCGTTGGACAGTTACTTTCCTATACCACCACTGCCGTGCTTAGAGTATTGCAATGCAGGCCGCTTATCTATGGTTCACAATGTTTTTCTTGCTAAATAGGTGAAACGTAGCGAAATTACAACACAAATTGACAATTTTGCGCGTTCGGTACAATTCGTTAATTTTCAATATGAAACCGCTAAAAAGCAGTTGAGAAAATGTAAGATTTCTCAGCTCAAACAGTATGCTTTCTCACTGGAAGATCCTGGATGTGTCACTATTGTAATTGAACTTTTCCTCGCTTTTGCTCTTAAGTAAAGTGACAGATACTTTGAAACTGTCTACCACATCGCGATTTCAGTGTTTATTTGGCCGCTTTAATGGGTTATTATTGTGCTTTGATAGCATGTCCCAGACGCACAAGCGCATAGAAAGGCGGGGGAGGGCTACATGTGCCCCCTCAGAATTTTTAAGGTCCATACCTCAGAATATTCCCGCTCCGAAAATGTTTTGTAAAAAATAATGATGTCCCTACCTTACAGTTTTTCGCTGCCAATGGCATATATAGCATTACAGTAAAAAATTGCATTTCATAACGTTTGCTAGCCTGCCCTAACGTCGGAAATTTCTAGATCCGCTTCTGCTCAGACGGCTTCGAACCCAATCGCATACTGTTTTGCGTGCATCACTTGTGAAAATAATTTGTCTGTTATAATTTTTATTGTTCTAAATCGATATCAATTCACGTTGCATACCATGATTTATTGGCCGCGACTTAAAAATAAAATTTAATTTTAACTTTCAAATTGTTTTGTGTTGAATTTTATCAATTTGGATTATGCCGTTTTAAATGCTGGATTGAAAATTAAGGGCTTATGGGAATACCCAAACCAGCTGAGTGAACGTGGCTTCGTAATGGCATTTTGATAGGCATCTTTTTTCGTTATTAATTCAACAAACAACGCTCTATGGCGAGCAAAGTTTCGCTAAGTGTTTAAGCGACTTATGCGATTCTAAACGGTACTTTATTGATTTTAAACAATTGATTTGAAATGTATAATTCTAAATTGAAAACACATGTAGAAACTTTGGGTTTAATGTAAATATCAGGGGCGGAACTTTGTTGTGTGAAACTGCAATAGAATATGCTTTAGCATTAAACTAATTTTTTGCTTAGGCTTACTGTAGTGACCCGAATAAGAGGGGGGACTGGTACCCCCTGTAATTCGGTTACGGACTATTATTTATTTTTAACCCACGCTCCGCCACTAATCGTTACTGATATCCGGTACTACAACTATCCGTTGAATTAAACGTTTATTTGTCTTGTTTCAATAGCTTGAGCGATAATGCAATTTTATACTTAAGAATGTACTTTCAAAATTTAAGTACGCTTTAAAGTTTCGAACTCAAATTGTTTGGTCCTGGAATCATTTATGCACTACAATTAGGGATAATTGATATTTATGGACTCTAATTAGAATTTAGGCACTCTATCCGCTTACGGACTCTTATCAGGGATACGGACTCCTATCGATTGGGACTCAAAATATGGACCCCTCTTATTACCTCGCTCTCTTATTCGGGTCACTACAGTAGGCTTATGCTTAGGAAGCTCATTTTTACGGCTAAGCTTCGGAATATTCTTATGCAGCTCTTACTACCTTGTTCTTCACATTGGCCAAACATTCTACAAAAAATAGCGTATAAAGTTTGATTTAATACCGCTGGAAGATAGCAAGTCGCGTCAACGCCATACAAAATAGTTTAAGCTACTTCTCGCTGTTACCATTGTTGTGCATTTTAAGCATCGTCCATTAATTAAATTCGTTAAAACCAAGAAATGAGTTTAGAGTTCAAAAATAAACACTGCTTATTTATTGTTAATATTGTTAATACACAACAGGGTCAACCAAATTTAACGAACGGTAACAAGGTTTTCATGGGACAACTGGCGTGTAGCCAATGCACCGGTCTGGATGGTTCTAAACCCTGCCTATCTTATAAACAAAAAATTATAATTTTCAGCCCAAATATGCCAGATTTTAATACTTTAGTCAAAATGTTCCGCATTGTTTTAACTCCAGACGTCTACTAATTTGAAATCCTGGCTACGCTCATGTACGATTCAGAAGTTTTTTAAGTTCAGAGATAGAAAAAATAACACTGCACAGTAAAAATGCTTTCGCGAATTTAAGATATTAAAACGGCCGGCCAATGTAAAGTACATGGGCGGAATAGTATTATAAGCATATTCCTAAAGCGTAAGAATGAGTTTATTTCTAAGCCTAAACCTAAGGCTAGGCCAAGCAAAAAATAGTTTAAAACGTAAGCTTACTCTATTGCAGTCCTACAGAAAAACGTTTCGCTCCTGATCTTTATATGGGCCAAACGGTCAATAACACAAATTAAATTTTAGCGTTTTTCATTTATTGTACCTGTTCAATCGCAGTTTTAAATACAGTTGTGTACCATAAATCAAGTTATTGAGCATGTTCGCTAAGGCTGCCATTTACCAATTTACTTTTGCATTTTCCATTACCGTATACCCTGACCGTAGATTTTGATAAAAATGAGGGGCTAAAGAATTGTATTTTAACCGTAATTCAAATAAAAATTAAGTGCCAGAACGTGCAATAAATTGCCAGATTAAAAAATAGTTTGTGAACAGATAATGGCTGGGTTTTTAAAACTCTACTTCAGTATTGCTTAGTACTTAAGTACGCGCTATGTAGTTATTTAACCATTTTGACGTTTTTAGCAGCGTACTTGAGTTAAGTAAATACATAAGTCTCTGACTAAATTTGACATATTACAGATCAACAGCTGAGGCATATTAACCTTGGTCTTGTTGAAATTGTAAATACTAAGTAAGATTTCAGAAACTCAGCTAATATGTAACATGAACTCGTGGCGAATTTCTTATCAGTCCACTATGCTTCACCATTGCTACCAGAGCGTCTTAATTTACAGCCAAAGATCGCAAAAGATATGTAAATATACGATGTCTGCCACATTTCATGTACGAAGAAGTAAAAAAACAACCAAAAAATCATTGAGGGCGTAGTCTCAGTAGCCGATACCATAACTATGAGCTTAACGCAAAACGAGCTTAATGAAAGTTAGCAATGCCTTCCGCTGTTTGTTATGCCTTAGAACAATAGTTGCAGAAATTATATTTCATTTGGTTCATGTAAGCTTTGCGTTTTTGATTAATGAATAATGTGTGTGTCTGCAAATTATTTAATCAACAAAGCTGCAGAGGTGCAACGAAAACATGTGCCAGGAGGGCGCGTCTCTCGCCTCACCCCAAACCGGATTCAGACATGTCAAGTAAAAAACACAATATATCATTGAACTTAATGTTTACCCATGCTGGTTTAAGAACAAATAGTTAAATTGCTTTGTTTGGTGCCGCCCTATCAGTTCAAATGCTCTACGCTACAACTATTGCGAATATGATTATGGGGGTCTTGCAATGAGCTTGTAATTTTTTATGTTTGCCTATAATCCCATTCTAAGCCTTATCTTTTTTCAACCCTTTAACATGTAATTACTATCTTTGTTCGTTCGTTCGGTTTAAAAACAATGGGCAAAATGTTGCAGTAGTAGATTTGACGCGTTAGACTCGGTAATATTTGCGAAATTTACTACAAGGGTTGCGCAATACTTTTTTAACGTGCGGCGCCGTCCGTCAATCGCACAGTCCCGTCCGGCGCCGTCCGTCGCTCGCACAGTCCCGTCCGGCGCCGTCCGTTACTAGCACAGTCCCGTCCGGCGCCGTCTGTCACTCGTACAGTCCCGTCCGGCGCCGTCCGTCACACGCACAGTCCCTTCCAGCGCCGTCCGTCACTCGCACAGTCCCGTCCGGCGCCGTCCGTCACCCGTACGGTGTCGTCCGTAACCCGTACTGTGTGGTTCGTAATCGTGCGGCGCCGTCCATCATCGTGCGGTATCGTACGCAAATAATTCACGTACGATAACGTTCGGTAACGGACGGTGACGGACGGCGAGTATAGCGCAACCCTTACATGGCTATGTAGCCAGCAAAACGTTTAAAAAAATTCGTTGCTCTACCTGGAAAATTTTGCTAAGCGTTCAAGTTATGCGAAACCCTTACAGACAGCAATCAAATCTGTGCTGAGCTGATATTAAACTTGGCCCAAACATTTTGGTATTAATGGGTGGCTACTGATTGTTCGAGATTAATAAATACGTAACTAAAATTTTTTATGACTGAGAGGCCCAAATTCTGACCGGCCATCTGGAGCTGTCCGGCAGAACGGAATGGAACGTCAACTTAACTTCCGCTTCTAAATTGATCTCTTTATTGTCTGATGGCTTTTTCTCCTGTACAACTCACTTGTTTGCGGATCCATTTGTGAAACTGACCAGTTTCAGCAAAAGTGATCTAACACAGTCTGATACTTCTACGAGAGCTATCACTCAGTGCCTGAGTATAATTGATATTCCTCTGAGTGGAGGTGGGTATATTTGTCTTGTCTATTTTAACCATTATGCCGAATTGTTTGACTATTAACTCATTTCATTGTGGATATCACTACTGGCGCAGCGAGAGGGTAATAGCGAATGTCCTTCTTGAGACATTTTTCTTTGTCACACCGTTTAGGAGCCGGTGCTCTTAATTTTAGAATTTTAAACTATAGAATTAGTTTATCCCTTCCTCAAATTTTACAAGCGTACCGTGTTGATTCGATATTAACCTCAAGACACGATACAGAAAGGGAAATTCAAAATAAGACTGTATGAGATTTCACTCCTGTAACATACAGGTGCGTACCTATACAAGGTAGAAATTGAGATGATATATTTTCGACGAAACGTCTCAAAAGACAAAAGCAGTCTTAAACTGGATTTAAGATAATTATCTGAATTCCCTGAGGTCAATAAATTTTTATGAAATTATATTGTCTCCCGGAACCAAATTCCGGCTACGCTCGTGAGCAATGCAGAGTGTGATGTAGTGTCAAAAAGTACCACATAATCTACTCTTGGTATTACAATATTAATATTCGTATTTATACTCCTTTAATGCTAAATAGGTTTCAAAAAAGTGAACATGAGTTGCAGCAAGTTCTCTTAATCCTTTCAACTACACGAACATTAACCAGCTACGCTTTTTTGAGAATTTAGCAATAATAAGACCTTTGGCCAG